>JAXFYN010000352.1:0-235393 GCA_036172215.1 Camellia granthamiana | reverse complement strand
GTTGCAAACATAGCCAAGATAACTCTGACGGGGAATGGTACTCAGGGACAGCACTTCTGATCGTCATTCTAGCTTGAAACAGTGAAACAGTCAACACAGTATTCTTGTTCACTTTGAACACACAGCTCGTATCCGCACACTACTCATTCTGAACACGCAGCTCATAACACAGTATTCTGTTTATTCTGGAACACACGGCTCACGCAGGACACTGCTGATTCTGAACACACGGTCCGTTCTGAACACAGCTCATTCTGAACTCACAGCCCATAACACAGTATTCTGTTTATTCTGAACACGCAGCTTATAAAGATGGAACTTGCAGAAGTTGAAACACACTCAGATGCTCCAAATTTTTCCTCTTTTCTTTTGCTTCGCAGTCCGAAACCCATATAGCTTCAAATAGGTCCTGGTTTTTACTGTTCTCATATGACCTGGATTGAACCCCACGGTTTTATAAAAGAACAAATTCCGTTTTGCACAAATATGGAGAATGGCACGGCACTCTGAGCACAAAATGATTTTTTTGAAACTGAGAGAAGTTCTCAATTGGGTATCGAGCCTACAACTGACCACAGTCAAAACGGACTCAACAACGGAAAACAAAAGGTAAACAACCTAAACATAAACGCAGACACTTGAAACGACTCAGAACAAGAATCGAGACAAACAAAAATAAGAGACTTGACACTCAGACGTATTCCAATGATGAGAGACCTCTCAGCTCACAAGGAGCCAATTTCTTCGGGTATTGTTTCTCACCCCTTTCTCATTTGTGATTCTCACATCACTCGTCCCTCAGGCTCTGTTTTTCTGAAAAAGCCTTTCCTCACTTTTTCTCTCAGCGCATATCTCTCTATTCTTCAATCTCTCATTTTTTTTTATCCCTCCCCTGGATAGTTGATAGATAAGCAGGAAGTTGTGGGCTCTTGCCTTTGGTATTCTACTAGATTCTTATTCTTGTTCACAACAGTGAGTTTCTCTCACAGAGGGGCTGTGCTACAACTGGGTGTGTAGCAAATCTACAGCTGACATCGGTTAACGATGCTCTGCTGGAGAGTTTGGACGGGATCAGATCTGTCTAGATGAGGGAGTGGAATATCTTGGTCCATTCCAATTCGTGCTTCGTACCTGGCTCGATACCTCGCTGCTTAGGGATGTGAGAGGTTTTCTGGCAGGTATGAGTGCTCTTCTTGGCGAGTATGTTGGCAATGGGGAAAAGACAGGACGCCTGACTCAACTGTGCCTCTAGTTCATTATTTTGACCCTTTTTTTTTTTTTTTTTTTTTTTTTTTTGTTTTTCTACTAGAACAATTTCAACCAAAATGAGAGTTAGATGAACACGCTTGTTCGATTTTCTGATTTGAAATCATGTAAGTCAGGTTATGAGCACTGAAAATTTTCCTTTTTTATATCCAAGAAATGGTCCAATTTTGAAAAATGGAATACTTTTCGAGAGAATTAGTCAACCTCAGTAAAAATTCTCAAAAACTATTTTTGCAAATGGCCACTGCTCAACGAGCGCGGAACCTACTCTTGAGATGCACAACCTCAGATCCATAACAATGGAAAAATTGCCCTTCATCTGAATGACACTGTATGGCAACTGAAAGTTGCCCCTTGTCTGAATAGCACCACAGCACACTGTACGACAACGGACAGTTGCCCCCTGTTTGAATAGCACCGCAACACACCATAACCAGTTCTCATAGTGACGATCACAATCGAGCTCTCAGATACAGAGAAGACAACGATGATCGGAACCATTACATGGACACAGTCAAATTTGAGGTGTTTATCGCTGGACTTCAGAATGAAGTTGCCTTCGTATCCCACAAATGGGGAATCAAGCCTTACATAGTTCGGGGTTAAGGTACACTCGGGTATTAACCTCTCCTTTTGCGCTCTAACTTTTGCCAAGGCCGCCCTTCCGGGTTTTCAACCTTGCAAGCTCTGTTTTTCTTTTTTTTTCTTCTCATCTTTTCATTTTCTTTCTCTTTGCATTTTTTCTTTTCTTTTCTTTTCTTCTTTTTCTTTTTTCCATCTTTTTTTTTTTTTTAATTTCTTTTTCTTGCTCTAACTTTTGCTTGGGTCGCCCTTCGGGTTTTCGACCTAGCGAGCCTCTCAAGGGTAAAAGTGTAGCTTTGTCCATGTCAAATGATTTTGAGATCTTGAAGCCATCTGAATCCAAGAGAGTGGTTGTTGTTCACTGATGATGTAGGAGTCCATCCAATGGAGGGCTGAATGGCCCCCAGTATTATGGACAGGAACTCGGTTGTCCTTCAGCAATACCTTCTTCTTTCCTCCCTTTTGAGATTTGGCATTCTTGCCAATCTTCGTTAGCTTGAGAAATGTCCCAATTTTGACTCTTCGGGCACATCTGACATTTTTTGGCCCTAGTCCGAGGGATGCTTCTAATCTAGCTTCGCAAGCTTCTTTTGATGACGTCTGACTTTCTTGCCCCTAGTTCGAGGATTGCTTCAAATCTGGCCACACAGGCCTCACATTGTGATTGACCTTTGAACATTCTGAATCCAAGTTCAAGGTTTGAAAGCAAAATGGGTCGAGTTTCGAGGCTGAGAGCGATCGTAAGCTGCACACTCTCAAGAGCGATTCCACATAGGTCTTCGAAGGACTGCGCAAAACATTTTTTTGAAATATTTTAAGAAAGCAACAACTTGCTCGCATTGAAGACAGTGTTGAACCAATCTGGATCAAGCCAGGATCCTTCTCAGTACTCGCGTTTAACATGCATGATCCCATTCATTAAAGGCTTAGCACGTCTCTCTTTCTCTCAATTTGATCAAATTTTTGCAAATCCCGAGGAATTCCTCACTCTTCATTTTCATCATAGTGTTTGAAAAATTTTGAAAAACTTAGGTCGATGCAATGATTTTAAGGCACAGAAAAGACACCATTTTTAGTCAAATACTACCATCTTATTCAGAACATCCGGCACAACTGGCACAAGGCAGAAGCAAACACAAGAGTGTGAAAATCACTGCTGTTACATTCAGATCTTCTGGCGCAACTGGGTCCATGGCAGAAACAGACTCAAGAAAGCAAAAAGACAAACACAAAACAAGAAAGTGGTGCCCGAGGTAGCACTCCCGAAACCACCCGACTTCAACAAAACAAGACAGACTCGATACAACAAGACAGACCAGACTGACTCAATACAGAACAACGAGACTGACTCAATACCCAAGTCAAAAGGTAAAACAAATGGCATTCACAAATGCTCAAAACAGTGCGTGCCAAACGCCACATCCGGAGTAAATTGAGCACCGCCCGCAGGTGGTTCATTCCCCGATCACATCATATTATCCCCCAAGTTCACTGATCTAGTGACGATAGACTTTGCTGAGCGTGGTGCGACGATGACCTTGTTGTCAATCAAATCTTGCACTTTGTGGCGAAGACGAAAGCAATTGTCAATGCCATGACCGGTTTGTTGATGGAAGGCACAGTACTGGGCAGCATCATGCGTAGCCGGAAGAGGATTCGGGAGAGGCCGAGGCTCAAGGGGTTTGAGATGGCCTTGTTGAACGAGGATTTAGAAAGCTTTGGACAAAGGCATATAGAGGGCATGGAAGACCCTCCGACCTTGGGTTGGTACTTTGAGGTTTGTGGATTTTTGCTAGATGCATTACCAAAAGGGTCGGCAGGTGCTGACTTGGTTTGCTGATTCTTCCGAGTGCAGGGTTAGAGCTGAAAGAACGTCTCTAGTACGACGGCCTTTCTCCTGGTTTGCCGCTTGATTCTAACTGCCCCCAACCCGAGTGATGAAAGTGTCGCCCACAGTCTTTGAAACAACTGCGAGCACTTGCTGTTTGCTCAGTCCTTCGGCTTTCAAAGCCTCAACAGCCCACTGAAGTTGTTTATGGGGACCAATGCCTGCCCCTACCCTTGTTCTTATCACTGTCCACCATGTTGCCAAGGGATTGGTCTTCTTCCAATGCAAACCTGTCCCAAGATTGGGGAGCTTTTTGGAGTGAAATCCGTGGCATGTGATGTGGTTGATGGCGGAACTGATATTCCAAAGGCTAGATCAGCCACAGTTCTCTAAAGATCGCCGATCATTCCCATCAGCTTAAAAGTAGTGGGCTCACGGTCTGAGATGATTGGGGTTCCAAGACTGGATGTGTGATAGATGCCCCAGATGGCATTGCATTTCAGCATCGGTCTCGCCGTGCATGGCGATTTCCTAGTTTAGCGCGGTTGTCATACCCGCTATTTCTTCCAAACCCTGTGCCATCACAAGTCTGCTAAGTTGAATAGAGGTGATGTGACTGGTGACTAACGGATCAGATGAACGCGTGAGCCTTGACTGGCCTTTCTCTGCCTTAACTCGGTGAAGGAAAACACTGGTTGCTCTGAACTGAATCCCTGACCTAACAAAGTCTATCAACACAAGTCCAATGTACCGGGGGGATATTTGGAGCCTTCTGAAGCTATGGTTCCAAGACTACCTAGAAAAAGAGAAAACATACAGCACCTTAGCCTGATTTCACCATAACCAATATGAGCAAAGCTGAATGACTGCACTCTTTACTGAATTCTGCCCCAAAATTCTGCCCGTAAACTGATACCCTTAGGTAAAATTGATTTCCCCAAAATACTGATGCCCTCAGGCCTAATACCCAGACTTGCAAACTGATACATGCATTCCTGTAGAGGACACACTCTAAAAGTACATAGCAAGCAAGTGAGAGCAAAACACCCCTATGGAGGGGTAGGGTTTCCCTATCCTAGTTTCATCAAGAACTAGGATTTCACTACGCACGCAGCAGTTTCAAACAACTTATCATCGGGTAAGCAACCTATCCTAGTTTGGGATAGTCACTAAGGATTTTGATATGCACTAGGTCGAATGGTCAAAAATGGTGCTCGGTAACAACCGGGGTTTGTGTTTCCACTATGGCAGAGCCCGTAACCGGTCACCCTTATGGCACGCAGGCCTCTGGCAAACCATTCAGGAATAGCAGACAGCGAACATGGTGTCCTAGGCGCACCAATGCAAATGCAATGCAAAGAAACACATAAGTGTAAGCAAAACAAGATATCATGAGTTCGAGCCAAGTTTCTCTAAATCCCCAGCAGAGTCGCCAGAAACTGTAGGCGTCCCGAACGTCCCGGGGGGAATCCCGTTTTGTTCATTTGGGCTTACTACAGCTCGGACTCAAATGCCACGGTTCTGAATCTAACCTTGCAAAGTGCAATGCAAGATTGATAAATCACCAAAGAGTCCAAATCCGGCAAATCGTTTTGGAAAACTGATTTTTAGAAAGAAGTGCCAAACATGGACTGCTGTGCCAGATACAGAGTCGCCACCTAAATATTTTATTTTAGGGAATTTAGGAAACCCTGACTCGTGCCTAAGGCCACGTGTTTGTCATCCCCAAATTAGCCTCGGCTCGAGAACTTGGGTGCGATTGGGGAAGGTCATGCAATGAGCACCTCCGCTCGGCCCGATCAAAGATCGGCCACTACTAAACATGATATCTTGTTTTTGAAAATAAATGTGTTCTTATTCCGATTATTAGCCTAGCATTTACTACGTGATGCGCACAGCATACAAGTATAGACTAGATCGCCTAAAGTGGAACAAAACATCTCATGTTTGTTTTTTAAAGCGGTTTGCTACTCGCAAGTAGGCTAAAATGCAAATTTTGCCACCCTCGGGTGGGCTTAAGAAAACATGGTGATTTTGCCACTCTCAAGTGGGCTTAAAAACTCGCAATCAATGAATTGTTCCAATTCAAGTAATCCGGCCTTCACCCACAGGCATTCAGGCAGTTATATCAAATAAGCAATTAGCCTCATGGCAAGCATGCTATCATGGCAATACTCATACTCATGCAAGGATGCTAAAGCATAAATACTCACCGAGTACTTCGAGCCAAAACAGAAACTAGTTAGTAATCAATGCATGATCCTAGTTCATGTTAAGATGGCTAATGCAACACACACAGGAATGCAACTAAGATAGGCTCGGCGATTCTAAAATGGCATGTGAAATGCAACAATTGGTACATTTATTCAACTTGGAATTGAAATACAATGCAGTTAGTATGATGCGCCGAGCCTGGTACATGCAAGACAGATGAATGAATGCAAACATGTGAGCATAAGTATGCTAATTTAAACATGCCCTAAACTAACCATCATAAGCTGGTAAATAAAAGGGAGAAAGACGTGGGGTTGGAAGACATGCATCACACACACGCACACTTATTACAACAGTTGGCCCTCTCGACGGAGGGTCTGAATAAGTGATACAGAACCAGCAAGCTAATCTAAGCCAATCTAATTAAACTAGTTATTACACAACAGAATGAATAGCGAGCCACAGCTAATTGTTACATAACACTAACTAATTGACAAATTAGCTAAGTAAGCAATTAAATAAGCATGTGAACTAAATGAAGTAGGCTGCCTCAAGTCTGTCTTGGATGACGAAGGATGCATGCATGCTCGAATCGCCTTGCGCAGAAATCCATCGCGACGCCCCGTTTTGCCTTTGCTTGCAATTGATCCCAGAAACTTGCACGAAGCTCCAGAAAGCTGAAACTCCACCCTAGGAATCTGTGGGAAGGCTGCCGACCAGCTATTGGCCTTGGAGACCACCTGCCGACCACTTTTGGTGGTGAAAAATAGAAAAAGTGGTTGGCCAGCCAATAAATCTGGTCGGCCAACCAGTTTTGCCACTGGTTTCTGGTTTGCTACAACAGAGAGCAATAAAGGGGCATGGCCAAGTATTTGCAACACATGTATGCCCAACCATCCTCCCTATCATCACATGAGCTCAAGGAAGTATGGGCCATCAATTACGTGTCACGATGCACAATGGCCGAGGAGGCAAAATTGCACAACTCGATAAGAAATGAATGCACATATGAACACCTAAAGCCTACAACCCCATCATGGATAGTCAAGAGTGTCGGCAACCGGGAATTGAGGCACGTTTCATCACTACGAGTATGAAATGTCCCTCGTTTCCCGTGTTTGGACTAACACCTGTTCCAAACAAAATGCAACACATAACATGGCATGCACAATGCTATGTAACATGGATTATGCAATGCAACTTAAACAACCTAACAAAGCTAATGACATGCATCATGCTAATGCATGCACACTCAATGCAAGACAACAAAAGCATGCAACAATATGATACAATGCAACTAGCATACACAATGCAAGGGACAATCATGCAACAACATGGCATACTCAACGCTATGAACTACATGGCATACACAATGCACAATGGACTTAAACCAAAATGGATAGGCCTCAGCCATGTCCAAATCAATGGCCAATGGTGATGAAATTAAAGCACCAAAAACACATACAAGCATGCTCAATGCATTGGGCCATCAAACAGGCCTAAGAGCACAACTCTCAAAAGTGCTCAAAGAGTGAATGAAGTGGGAATATGGCAATGTTATAAGCTCTGAAATGAAATATTAAATGATGCCAAATCATCTAGATAGCTCAAAGATAGCATGCATGAGTCAACAAAACACAAAGCTAGCAAGGCCAATTACACTACAGCTATACAAAGCATGAAGGATATGGCTAAGGCAACCCAAAATAGTCCTAGATCATGCCAAAATGATACTAAAACATGCATGGAAGGAAGCCAAAATATGCTAGCATGAAAGGCATAAGGCATGGAATATGTAAGGCAAATAATGTGGATTACACTACACCTACGAAGACCAAGCACGAGATGGCTTTTCCAACAAAAATTAGAGTTATATCATGGCAAAATAACCCCAAAAACATATTGAAATGACAGCTCGCAAGCTAAGGCATGAAGGCGTACGCAATGATTCATGTTAAGGCATAAAGGGGCAAACCATCTAACGCATTGAATGAACGATAAATACAAGTGCATGAGCATGAAACATGGACTGAAATCACATATTAAATGATTCCAAATCATTCAAATAGTCCAAGTAAAGCATGCTAGTGGACTTGGTGCACAAAGCTAACAAGCTAGAATGCACTATAGGTATACCAAGCAAGTCATGCATGGCCAAAACAACCAAAATTAGAGTTAAAGCACGTGAAAATATGGACAAAAGCTTCATGAAGATAATCCAAAAGCATGCTAGAATGACATGTTAAAGCACGCTAGAATGACATGTTAAAGCACGATGCATATTGGGCTATTTCATGGAATTGCACTACAAGTGCATGGAGCATGCAATGGGCCATCAAACCAACCCAAAATAGAGTTATGAAATGCTAAATAATGACCAAAAATCCACTGAAATGGAGCCAATACATGCTAGAAAGACATGCTACTTTGATGAGCCATAAAAGGGATTACACTACACATACAAGGAGCATGCAAAAAGTGATCAAACCAGCCATGGACAGAGCCAAGGAGGACCCTAAAAGTCACAAAAAAGGGCCTGAACCAAGCCTTGAAGGTATAACGATACATGCTCTTTTGAAAGGCCAATAATACAAGCAAACAAAAACAAAAAGAGAGGGGGGTCACCCCCTCTGATTTGAGGCCTCAAAACCACATGCCTACCACTAAAAATCCACTGGATTTCAGTGGTTAAAAGGCCAAACAAAGACTAGCTCAAAGGCCTTAAGGCATGGCTCAAAACAAGGCCAAACAAGGCATACAAGAGGGTTGAAGACCCTTATCAGCAAAGAGGCCTTAAACAAACACCAAAAGCACTTAAATACAAAACTTTTTTCAGTTGAAATGAAGGCCTAAGACAATATGCAAGGATGGCCAAAATGAGGTACAAAAAAATGCTAAAAAGGGAAAAATACTCACCCTTGAAGTCCAACTTCGAAACTAGCAACCTCAGGGGTTCAAAACTCACTTGTAGAGCTCAAGTAGCACTCCCAAGAACCTCAGTCCAAAGGTGATGGTGTGTCTCTATGTGTTGTAGTGTAAAAGTGCAGGAAAAATGGACTTTAAGGCACAAAATCAACAACAATATAGACAGAGAGAGTAAGAAATATATATAGAGAGAGAGTATGTATGGCTCTCAGCCAATTTTTTCAACCTGAGACAAGAGAGAGAGCCTTTCCTCCTGTAGAAAAACAAGAACAAAGCTTGTTGAAGATGTTTGACGCTAGATGCAATCCCTCCATACACGTGTATGGACGATGCAATCTGCGCACTCCAGCTAGCACAGCTGGCACCCACAACACCTGTAGAATATGCAAGAAGCCCGCTGACCAGTTAAAGTGGTTGGTTGACCACTTTTACTGGTCGGCTGACCACTTTTCTTGCTGAAAACCAGAAAAAGTGGTCGGCCTGCAACTTTTTCTGGTTTTTGACGATAAAAAGTGGTCTCTCGGAAAGAAAAGTAGTCATCCGGTGATATCCAATGCCAAAAACTGGTTGACTAGTGTCCAAAATGAAGCCCCAGAAGTTTTCTTTCGAATGGCACCAGCCTTGCATCAAAATTCCAACTGTGTAAAAAGTTATGCCTGTTTTGATGAAGCCGCGTAGTTTCGGTCCAACCGGATTGATACCCTACTTCAACCAACCATATCTCCCCCGTCTGAACTTGGCTTTAGGAGATTCTTGAGTGCCAAATGAAGCCTCGGAATTCTCCTTTCCAATGGTAATGGCGTCATATCTTAAATCCAAGTGTATAGACAGATAGGCATGGTTTACCGAGGACCGCTCGACTCTCTCCTAGCGATTCATACCCACCTTATTCTTCAACTTGGTTTCTTCCCTCTTCTCCAATTTTCCTCAACTCCAAACCCCTAAACAAGGTGTTTTGAAAGATTTTTCAAAGATTTCATCTCTCTTTCATTTATTTCCACTTTGTCCTTGCTCAGTTTACCGAAAAGCGCAATATTTAACGAAATGCGAGCCTCGGAACATCGTAGGAACTTTATTTTCAAAACATTTTGAAAGAGAGGGTTTCAAGGTCTAAAATCTTTTGATCAAGATTGTTTTGGTCCAAAAGGGGTATGAAGTTGAGATTTGACTCTCTCATTGCTGAAGAAACTGAACCTTTGCCCTGTACACCTTTCTCCACCAAGTAAACAATCAATAGTGCCCAAGTCTTAAGGGCGGTCAAAAATGGGGTGTCCACATGACTCTATATCTAGCAAAGTAGTCCATGTTTGGCATTTCTTTATAAAAATCAGTTTTCCAAAACAATTTGCTGGATTTGGACTCTTTGGTGATTTATTAATCTCACATTGCACTTTGTGAGATCAGATTAAGAACTGTGACACTGAGTCTGATTTGTAGTAGCCTCAGAACAAAATGAGATTCGTGCCCTCATCACATGCGGATATCGGAGAGAAGATGATCTGCCACTAGGGACTCCATGTCATACAGAAGATGATCGTCCACTGTGGACTCCATTGTAGTAGCCTCCAGCCCAAGCTCATGTAGAAGATGATCGTCCTCCCCCTACCCACCTTTGCAGACTTACATGAGATTAGGGTGTAGATCGAGGACGCAATGAAATAGGGTCTGATTGACCATGAAAGAGAGCAGCCCAAGAGGGCATTCAACCACAGTACGAATGCAGGCACAAGCAGTGTTGCAGCTGCCAAATTTTCAAATGTGGGAATGGTCACCACCACCCCTTGTAAATCTCTTGCAGCTACACCCTTTACCGGTATGGCCGGAAGTAGCTCGCAAACAGCTAGATATACCCCCAGAGGCCAAAGAATCTTCACCCCATTGTACATGCCTTTGTCCAAGGCTTTGGGGGTTTTGATCAATAAAGGGCACTTAAAGCCCCAAGAGCCGCGACCCTTACCATAAAAACTTCCTCCCTCCTATAACCCGACGAAGTACTGCGCCTATCACCAACAGCATGGTCATGAAACCGACCAGTGCTTTCGATTGCATCATGAGATTCAGGATCTCATTGACAATAGGGTGATCGTGCCACTAGAGAAGCCGAATGTCATAACCAACCCACTCCCACCACATAACCAAGCTCCACCTCCCAAATGTATCAACTTCATCCAAATCGGGGTTGTGTCATATGACCCTAGCAGATATATTACCCCTTCCCGGCTACCCAAGTCAGAGGTGCTCCTTCCTGACAGCACTGACTTGTATATGTTAGACATCTCCCGAACCTCACCTGAACTGGTGGTGGTGACCATCAAAGATAGAATTGGGATCACTGTTGAGGCGGATGAGAATGATCAGTCAGAGCTTGAGGGGTCTGCAAACTTTGTGTACAACCCTAGCGGTTACATTACTTTGACAGGCCAGGATAGGCCGAGAGTAGAGCTCCCAGTTGGGGCAGAGATCTGTGTAGTTCAAGAGGATTGACCTAATCAAGGGCTAGATGACCTGGCAGAATTGGAAGAGGACATTGTGAATCTGTAATTCTTTGAAGAACAGGATTAAGGGGACGTGACTGTCAACTGGTTCGACATGGAAGGGTCAGCAGAAGTTACTGGGTGGCTCAGCGACGAGCCAGATGTTGTTGAGCAGTCTCAGTCGGAACAGGGTCTGTCAGAGACGGGGACATCAGCAGTGGCGGGAATGGTCGGAAATCAAAATGAACCGCTGGAGAGCACCGGTGTTATGAATTTTGCTCAGGATCAGAGCATTTTGAGTACAGAAGATACTGAGCAGCAGGCTGCACTGAAATAGTTTGAGCAGGAAAAGATCGAAGATCTGGAGAGGGCTAGAAAGACCAAAGCCCCTGTGGGGACGGAATGTGCTGCGAGCACGAAAACGGAATATGTTGTGCGCATAGGAATAGATGCAATAGAACTAGATAGCTGCTTGTCGATGGCCGATGGAATGTGGTGGGAAGATGACGACCTATGTCTTGTCCACACCGACGAAAACTGGGGGAACAACCAGCCGGATGATACCTAGTATGTGGGGGAGGTTGACCACATGACCAGGAGTGGGCAGTATTTCAAGCCCCCACACCTAGATCGACCAAAGGCATCCGGGAAGGACAAGGAGGTAGAGAGGCAGAAAGAAAAATTACTTGAGGAGGAGGCTGTGCCGAAATAGCTTAAGAAGATGCAGGTGGACATCTTTATTTGGGGACTGCTCATGGCCTCAAGAGTTCATAGACAGGCCATCCTTTCTGCCATGGACAGGGCCAAACTCTCAATCGATACCATGCCTGAATAGCTAGTAGGGTTGGTCCTTTCGGGAGGAGCTTCCCTGACGTTGACCTTCATTGACAAGGAGTTGTCGCCTGAGGGCACAAATCATAACAAACCACTCTACATCTCTATGGAGTGTAGAGACAAATGGATACCAGTGGTCCTTGTCGATACAGGATCTGCCATCAACGTTTGACCATCGAGGACGGCATATGCAATCAGGTTGAAGCCCGTGGACTTTGTACCCACTGCCCAGGTGATTCGGGCATATGACAATACCAGTAGAGAAGTGATGGAGACTGTGCAGATTCAGACTCAGGTTCGTCCAGGACAAGAAGATATTGACTTTCATGTCTTGGATGTTCCCGTAACCTTTAATCTACTCCTAGGGCGGCCGTGGCTACACCAGGTGAAGGCGATATCTTCCACCCTGCACCAAATGTTGAAGTACCCCCACGGAAGGGGGTGGCAATTGTTTTTGGGAATTCGTCAATCCATCCGCCGCCAGAGGTGTCTACACCAATTTTGGAAATCAAGCATGGCACGGAAGATGTGTTCCTGTCAGGATTTACCCTAGCTGAGGCTCAGGTTGTACAGAACATATTAGTTGTTGCTGAGAGGTTATATGTCAGCGCACAGTCTGTGTACCTCATGAACAAGCTCCAGCACATCCCTGGGATGGGACTAGGGAGAAGTGGCCGGAAAGGCGTTGCAACATCAGCCGAAGTGCCGCATAACCTGCATACCTTTGGCTTAGGTTATCTGCCTACCAAAGAGGACTGGGTGAGGAAAGGCAAGGAGATGGCCGGAAGAGCCAAAGCAAAGCGAGCCGGGAAGCCTTATGAGTTGATACACTGGCCTATCCAGGGTTCCTTAAACGGACGCTTTGCCCAAGAGGGGGAAGACTTCCTGTTCTCTGGCTTCCCAGAGCCATGGCTAAACACAGAAAGGCGGCGGTTTCTAGGGTTTGAGATATTCTTTGACTTGCACTTGTCTAGGGATGATGTTGCTGAAGAACAGACAGACCCACCAGCTGAGGTTGAGCAATGCAGGGAAAAGGATTCCGAGAGTGCAGAGATTAAAATGGAGGTAGCACTGGCTTGTCTACTTTCAGATCCTCCGATCGTACATGAGTGCTTGGGGGATTACTTCTTGGTGTCCATGATCGGGAATGAAACGGCTGTGAGCCCATCTTCAAACATTCTGGATGCATCCATTGCACCCTTCCTCGTCTGGCAATGCGAGAAGGGATTCTTATCGAGCAGCACCGGGTTAGGTAGTGAGTCGGAATCTGATTCCACTGAGTCCGTAGAGTCGAAATCAGGTTCCAACTCATCTGAGTCTGAGTCCGATATTCTTGGGAGTGACAACCCAGATGCCACAGTCCTGTCTAGGTCATCTTTTCCTTTTTCCTTTAAGTCTGTTGTAACGGAGGAATCAGGCAACTGGAAGTGATTAATGAGAATTGTCCGCCTGTGGCTTTTGATTACTTTTCTGTGCCTGTGATTTATTGTATTAATCAAGACTTTCAAAGTTTTGATGAAAATGACGATGAAGAAATTCCTCCGATTTTGAAGTATTTGCTTGATCAAGAGCAGGAGAGGTTTGCAAAACCCTTGGTTAACTAGCCGCGGGTCCTTCTCAGTACCCACATTAATTGTTAAAAGATTTCAAAGATGTTTTCGCGTGGTCCTACGAAGACATGCCTGGAATCGATCCTGAGATTGTACAACACTGGATCCCTCTTGACCCAGAGGCCCGACCTGTTAAGTAGAAGCTTAGAAGGATCCGCCCTGACTGGGCTCTCAAGATCAAAGAAGAGGTCACCAAGCAAATTGACGTAGGTTTCCTGCTGGTATCCGAATACCCAACTTGGTTGGCCAACATAGTTCCAGTGTCGAAGAAAGACGGCAGAATTTGTGTATGTGTGGACTTCAGGGACTTGAACAAAGCTAGTCCGAAAGACGATTTTCCTCTTCCGCATATCGACGAATTGGTGGACTTCACTGCGGGGCATGCGTTGCTCTCATTCATGGATAGGTTTTCTGGCTACAATCAGATTCTAATGGCACCCGAAGACCAGGAGAAGACTTCTTTCACCACCCCGTGGGGGACCTATTGTTATAGGGTGATGCCGTTTGGGCTGAAGAATGCTGGAGCTACGTATCAGCGGGCTACGACCACAATATTGCATGACATGATCCATAAAGAGGGGGAGGTGTACGTGGATGACATGATTGTCAAGTCCAAGGAAAGAAACGGCCACTACACCGCCTTACAGAAATTTTTCCAAAGGATGAGAGAGTATCAGTTGCGACTGAATCCTCATAAGTGTATGTTTGGTGTTACAGCAGGGAAAATGCTAGGGTTCTTGATTACACAAAGGGGCATCGAAGTTAACCTTTCCAAAATCAAGGCCATCTTAGAAATGCCACCACCAAGGACTGAAAAGGAGGTGCATGGCTTTCTGGGTAAAGTGCAAACTCTTTGGTCTCTTGAAGAAAGGAACGAATTTCCAATGGGACGGCCGATGTCAAGCTGCTTTCGAACAGATCAACCAACAGTTACCGAACCCACTTGTGTTGTCACCGCCTGAGCTAGGGAAACCGTTGATTCTGTATCTTTCAGTGACTGAAACTACAATGGGCTGCATGCTTGCACAGGAGTCTGAGAACAAAGTGGAGAGAGCTATCTACTACCTGAGCAAGAAGATGCTGGATTACGAGACCCGCTACACTCCGCTAGAGAAGGCTTGTCTGGCCTTGGTATGGGCTACCAGGAAGCTGCGGCACTATGTGTTAGCTCACTCTGTAGTACTGGTTTCGAGATTAGATCCCATCAAATATCTCTTCGAGAAACCAGCACTTACAGGTAGGCTAGCTCGTTGGTTGCTTTTGCTTTCCGAATTTGATCTAAAGTATGTGACATGCAAGTCAGTGAAAGGGAGAGCGGTAGTGGAGTTCCTAGCCGATCACCCAGTTAAAGGGGATGAAGCAGTTGAGTATCTGTTCCCTGACGAGGCCATTTTGCATGTCAAAGAAGAGACTTGGACGATGTACTTTGACAGAGCGTCAAACCAATACGGGTATGGGATAGGGGTGTTGCTGATAGCACCCGATAATTCCCACATACCTCTGGCATTCAAACTCTGGTTCAGAGTATCAAACAATGAGGCAGAGTATGAGGCATGTATTGCTGGTTTAAAAGTTGCCCTAGAACTAGGGGCAAAACGATTAGATGTCATTGGGGACTCGAACCTTGTTGTGTCTCAAGATAAAGGAGATTGGAATGTCAAAAAAGAAAAGATGAGAATCTATCATCAGACCTTGGACGTGCTGATTCCTCAATTTGAGAAGCTGAAGTTTGCTCATCGGTTAAGAGAGAACAACAGGTTCACAGATTCATTAGCAACTCTATCTTCTATGATAGACATCTCTTTCGGAGTCCGAATGCGTCCGATCATCATCGAATAGAAATTTGTGACGGCCTACGAGTTGATTGCTGCCATAGATGAGGTGCAAGATGAAAATCCCTAGTATTACAATGTTTGGAATTTCTTGGAGAAGGAAGCGTACCCACCAGAGGGCAATTCGAAGAATGGCTGCTCAGTTCATCGTCTGAGGAGGTAAACTGTACAAGAGAGGTCATCTGGGGATGCATAAGCTGTGTGTTGATGCTGAAGAATCCAAGTGCATGATGGAAGCCATCCATGGAGCAGAGTGCAGAGCGCACATGAACGGGGTGATGTTAGCCCGGAAGATCCTTAGACAAGGTTATTACTAGTCCACCATGGAGGAGGATTTTATTGGCTTTGTCTAGCGATGCCACAAATGTCAGATCCATGCAAATCGTATGAACATTCCGCCGTCGAAGTTGTACAGCATGACTTCGCCATGGCCGTTTTTAGTCTGGGGGATTGATGTAATTGGGGCTGTCACTCCAAAGGGGTCTAATGGGCATGAGTACATTCTGGTAGCGATAGACTACTTCACGAAGTGGGTTGAGGACCAATCCTGTGCGGTGTTGAAGGCTTCGCATGTCGCCAAGTTCATCAAGAACAACATTTTCTGTCGCTACGGGGTTCCGAATGAGATCATTTCAGATAATGGCTCTCACTTCAAGAAGGAGGTGATCGACTTGTTGGACAAGTACAACGTGGCTTTTCATAAGCGTCTACATATCGGCCGTAGACCAACGGAGCAGTCGAGGCCGCCAACAAGAACATCAAGCACATTCTGCAGAAGATGGTGGAAACCTACCGGGACTGGCCAGATAAGCTGCCATTTGCTCTGTGGGGCTACCGGACTTCAATTCGGACTTCTACTGGAGCGACTCCGTATTCTTTGGTTTATGGGATGGAGGTTGTTCTGCCTATCGAAGTTGAGGTTTCGTCATTACGAGTACTGGCTGAGTGTCAGATAGCTGAGGCAGACTGGCAGCAAAGCAGGTTCGAAGAACTTATGCTCTTTGACAAAAGAAGGCTGAAAGCACTGTATCATGTTCAGGGTTATCAATGGAGAATTGCCAGGGCTTTCAACAAGAAGGTTAAGTCCAGGAATTTGAAAGAGGGGGATTTAGTGCTCAAAGACAACCGAGCTCCCATCCATGACCCTAGGGGCAAGTTTAGACCCAATTGGACTGGTTCTTATATCATCAAGTCTATCTGGTCGGGCAGAGCTATCGTTCTAATGGACCTAGATGGCCTAGAGTTCTCCCAACCAATCAACATGGACAAGTTGAAGAAATACTATCCTTGAGTGGCTCGCTAGGCCGAAAACCCGAAAGGGCGACCTAGGCAAAAGTTAGAGCACAGAAAATTTGAAATAATAAAAACTAAGCTCGCAAGGTTGAAAACCCAGAAAGGGCGGCCTTGGCAAAAGTTAGAGCTCAAAAGGAGAGTGTTAATACACGAGTGAACCCAAGCCGAACTACGTAAGGCTTGATTCCCATCTTTGGGATATGTAGGCAACTTCATTCTGAAGTCCAGCCATAAACACTTCTAAATCGACTTTGTCCATATGATCATGTTTGGTCATCTTTGTCTATTCTTGATTCAAGAGCTCGGTTGTGATCTCCAGTGCAGTGCTATTTAGACTAGGGGCAACTTTCCAGTTGATGGGATCCTGGGTTGTACATCTGAAGGATAGATCTCAAGCGTGTCTAGTTTCTAATCCATATCGAAAATGGCTTTGACAAGTTTTAATAAAAGTTGATTTTGCTCAAATTAATCTTTTTACAACTTAGACCATTTTTGGACCAAACAGAAAATTTTCAGTATCCACAACCTTTAATTGCATTGATTTCAATACAGAGTTCTCCTACTCTTGAATACAAATTGAAGTTGCTTTTTATTACATTCATAAAGAAAACTTTAAAGTACTGATTAAAGCAAATAAATTCAGGGCATAGTCAGGTGTTCCTACATCCCCTTCCAGAGCTGGTCGAAGCCTCTGATGCCAAAGTGGGCCCAATCTGCGCCTCCTCATTAAGCCAAGCTATGCACTCATCAGAGAGGATACAACTACAAGTGGGAGCGGGGGCCAGAAGCTCTCTCATCCTCCATGCTGTGGCATACCAAGCTAGCTGTGCGCTTCGAATCGGAAATGCCGCAGGGTACTCTGTCCCCTCTTCTGGGCAAGTCTGATCATGTCCGAATTAACGCCGGATTCGGAACGGGAAGTAAAAGACACAGTGTGTCAGGCCGATCAATTGAATCCCGGGCTGGCAAGTCATGCTATAGCTCATCATCGGTAAATTGAGCTAGGGACAATGCCAAGCAATGTTCAGAGCAGACAAACTGCACATCTAGTCGTACCACCATCCCTCATCAGGGGCATCGACTAGACGTCACCGGAAGAAATAGCTGCAAGCTGAGTATGCTGGGCATGAGTCCACTACCCTCAATTTATCCATCAACCATACCTGGGAAGGAATGAAAAATGAGAGATTAAAGAATAGAGAGGTGTACATTGAGACAAAAAGTGAGAAAAGGGTTTTGAGAGAAAAATCGAGCCTCAGGGCCGAGTGATGTGAGAAACATATGTTGAGATATGGTGGGAAACATTACCTGTAGAAGTAGTGGACTCCCCGCGAATATAGTCATCTCCCAGCGATGAAAAGCGTCCAAACCCATCAATGTCTCAGCTAGCGTCATGGCGATGCAGTTCTTGCCCTCTTTTAAACCCTCGGCAACATCAATCAAACGAGTGCTAAACCCATCGATGCCTGGGGCAAGCAAGAAATGAGACAACAAGCACAAGCAAAGCGCATGTCACCGATAACCCTGCCAATGATGATCGCCGCAATCACCAGCATCAGAAAACTGACGGATCAAGCTCAGAATGTCCAGCTCCCTATCATGAATCAGTGACCGAGCATCATGCAAAGTAAGGCCGCACATTCGTCCTAAGGCTTGGGCGTAGCCGAAGCGGAATTGAGGCAAGATGTCTTCCTCACGGTCGGACTACATCAAAGCTTGGAAGTCTTCGAAAGTGGGACATATCTCTTGTCCGCCAAAGCTAAAGACATGTGTTTCCGGGTTCCAAAACCTTGCCGCGGCATGAAAGAATGGAAAATGTAGCGGGGTGCGACTCAACGTGAATAGTGCATTTATGCTGAAGCCCCGAAAATTCAACTTTTCCAAGCCATCCAAGGTAGCAATCTAATTTGTGAGATTTTCAACAAGAAACGCCTCCATTTTGGTGTAAAACTGAGTTAGAATGAGGGAACCGCAAAGCTGGAACCTTTATAGAGGATAAGGCACTGTTTGGAGGATAGGTGTCAGAAAACTGGAGGTTCCCAGGCTAAGTGGTCGGCCGACCACTTTTTCTGGTCGGCCAGCTACTTTTTTTGGGTTCTAGACCAAAAACTGGTCAGCAGGCTCCTATGATGGTCGGCCATGAGCAAAAAGTTAACCTGCAGCTCTTTCTTGTCTCCAGAAGGGAGTCTCTAGCTTTCCTGTGTGTTGAGAGTAATGAAGGTCTGAGTTTACCTCTATTTCGGATGCATTTTGTCGCTTTGTTTGTCTCAAAAGGCATTCACTTATCGAGTTGTTAAGTTTTGCTTATTGAGTTGTTGCTCTTTGATTGCCGAGTTGTTGCTCTTTGTTTATCGAGTTATTGCTCTTTGCTTATCGAGTTGTAAAGTTGGTAAGGTTTTGCTGTTTCTTAGTGAGTTAAGTCATTTAGTTTGTTGTGTTGGTTCACTACCTGACTTGGCAATACACGAGGTTCAACTTCCATTCAATTCCATTTTTGTGCAAAATGATGCGATGCGATGCTAAGAATACAAATGCAACACTTTCCTTTTGAATAAAAAGTTGCTTTCATTCCATCATAGCTTCTTTTTACGACATTTTACAAAAGGGTACAAGTTTTGAAGAAAATAAAACTGCCTAAGCTATACAATGTGCTACAACTGCATGTAAAAAGAAAAATAAAGCAGGAACATCTGCATTAGTGCCATCACGCTCAAGATCGTGAGGCCCTCTTCGCCCTCTTCGGCTGAGTAGCCTCTACACCATAGCCACCGCCACCATCATCTGAATCGGAGTCACCGTCCTCGGAATCCTCCTCGGTGTCACCTCCGTCCTCAGAATTGAAACCAGAGTTGTCATCCCTGTCTGCAGATGTCTCTGACTGTGGATGTGCTGACTCCTCGTCTTTGCTAGACTCCTCGTCGTAACTGACAGGTGCTTTACGCCCCTTCCCCCCGACTGCATGCTGAGACCCCTCTCTTAGCCTCTCGAGAAGGCCTAGATGGCCCAGTCTGTAGAGGTGGAACCTAAAAAGGACAGTTTGAATGCGTCAGCCAGTATGTATATCAGATGCAGATGTAAGAATGGTACATAGAGTGGGTGCATGCAGATATAGTATATGAATGTGATGTGTCAGATGTGCTCTACACTTGCAATGAATCAATACAGTGAAATGTTCAGTTTCGATATGTCATCAGAAGTATGATGAATGCAAGGAAATTGAAAAGTACCCGAACGCTGGAGGCATATAGCAACGTCTCCCTCCGCAGAACCATGCCCTCAAGTGAGGCCACCACTCCGAGCAAGCCCTCAGTATACTCTCTGGGAGGCTGTAGATGCAAGTTCAAGTCATCAGTGAATCAATGAATGTCTAAAAAATCTGAGTGATAAATGAAAACATGTGAAGCATACCGGTGGTGAGTCAGGGTCACTGACGTATCGATGGTCAGGCATTGGAGGATCCATGTGGAATTGGGTAAGAAGTCCTGTAATGCCAGCCCGTCAGCTCGGTCGGGAGATCTGGCCACCCAGCAAAATGACAAGTCGAGGGCATCCCTCTAGCCCTACCTCCTGAACTACTGGCCCTGCTAGTGAAAGGGATGTCTGCAGCTCGAGCGCGACTCGACGACGGCATAGCAGTAGCACTCCTCGTAGGAGTACGGATACCTGTCAGTGGAGGCATAAAAAATGTATGGCGGTATGTCGTGTACTCCCCCTCCTCCAGGAAAAGAACTGCGTCAGAGCCCAGCATAAGGTCATCAACCTCCTGGAGAGTGAGGCGCTCTGTGGACCGCATGTCCCCTGGAGGTGCTGAGGGGATCTCCTGAGTGGGATTGCCCATCGTTTGACGCATAAATCGATCCCCAAGAAACCAGGCTTTGCCGACTGGTCCCCTCAAACAAAACCCTGTATCGGGAGGCGCCCCATGTCCCGGCGAACTGGAATCGTAGAGACCTGGGCATCGCCAGCCAAGGCTGCCAAGTGACTTGCGGATAGCAAATGCATAAACTGATTAGATGTCATAAGTATGCAAGATAAATCGAAGCTGAGTGTCACGCCCCAAACCCGCCCCTAAAAGTTTGGGCATGACCTATTCGAACATAGACACTAATCCTGTTATATATATCATATGGGGCCTGTACGGAAGCATTAAATATCAAAATTTGACAATAGAAACAAACTCCATTGAGCTACTACTATCATGCCAGGATCACAACGTCACACTAAATAAATAATACACAGAAAACATACACACACATACATCGACTTAGCCCACAATTGGGCGCATGATAAAACATCTTAAAGAAAGACAATCCAGCATAAATCCCAAAACTCCTAACAGCTCTTTACAGAATACACGGGCTTCGGTTAGTGCCTGGACGCACCGAGGTTGACAAGAAGGAGATGAATCTTAAGGGTTAGGACTGGCCTCTCGGTTGATGACCTACAGAAACAAACAAAATACAGAATGAATGAAACTCAGTGAGTAATAATACATAAATAATGTAATACTTGACCTGAATAATCAAACATATAACTGCAGATACATCTAATTAACTACATTCCGTAATTATTTCCAAAAGCCATGGGTCCAACTTCCGTAACATAATGGCTTTAAGCCCAGTATATACAGAACAACCATAAGCCTACAGATATAGCAGAATTCCCAATTATAACAGAACGGCCTCAGGCCCAATAATAACAGAACGGCCTCGGGCCCAATAATAACAGAACGGCCTCAGGCCCAATACTAACAGAACGGCCTCAGGCCCAATAATAACAGAACGGCCTCGGGCCCAATAATAACAGAACGGCCTCAGGCCCAATACTAACAGAACGGCCTCAGGCCCAATAATAACAGAACGGCCTCGGGCCCAATAATAACAGAACGGCCTCGGGCCCAATAATAACAGAACGGCCTCGGGCCCAATAATAACAGAATGGCCTCGGGCCCAATAATAACAGAACGACCTCAGGCCCAATAATAACAGAACTAAGAAAGTTTATGCATACTTGAACTTGCCACGTATAACTTGTAACATACTTGACTTATAACATATGTAAACTTGTAACAGACTTAAACTTATAACATAAATGGATAATCATTCCTTGAGTCATAACATACTTATCAGAAAATGGAACATTTCTTGTTATATCATGTCATTATCATGCGCTTAACAAATAGAATACTTCATATTCTTATGTGGGTTGCATACTGATGATAAACCTTTACATTCATATCATAGATTCTAAACGATCTTGGGTTCATTCGTAACATAATCGAATAATCTCAATTTCATGCAAATGCCATTCTTCAAGGATGTACATAAATTCTACTTATTTCTTTCAGAAATGACATGGTATGCGGATAATAACAAAAGGGCTAATATTCGTCATTAACAGAACATAAGGCTAATATGCGGATAAAATCATACCGACGTACGCGAATCTTTCAGCGTTCATATTGATTCCCAATCATCGTAAATGTTCGTGTAGCACTTACGAGGAGCAGAGTGTTAGTGACAATAATCATCAATGAGAAACAAAATGTACATTTCAGTACTATTACTCACAGTGTTTAAATGCTAGGTCCGCCCCTGCAGCTAACCCTACACAGTTCAATTCACAACATTTAATACAATTCAACATAATCAACATAACCCCACATAATCATCACCATCCAGTATCATTTACACTATTTAAACATTATTCAACTCAGTGCCACCAAATATAATTCCACATAATTCAAATTAAATTGCCAAGGCTCAATTCGATATTCCATAGCCAAATTTACATCATCCATATCATCAACAAATCTTTCCCCCCAATCTCCTTCCTCATTAAGACGTGATTCACAATGTTTATAACAAGTTCATTCGCAAATTTTAAACATAATTTCAAGTATCACCAAATTCCAATTAAACTTGTATATACATAATTCAATACCTCAATTTCATTATTCCACTTTCAATTTGGGCCAAATCTTTGGTTATCATCATTAACCAACCCAGGGTTTCAAGGAAAATGAGGGTTTTTAACAAAAAAATCAAACTTCTTAAATCATTACCTTTAATTCTAATTTTTCCATTGATTAAACACCTAGGACTCATAATCCATCATTTAAACCCATCAATTTAACTTCCAACATCATCAAACCATAAAACCCCAAATCTCATACTATACACTACATGCTCCAAATATGGAAATTTTTGTATTTAGATAGTCAAATACTACAAATCTATCCATCCATGTAAGTAATGAAGAGGACTAGAACCCCTACCTCAAGAACCAAGCAAGAAAATCAAGCTTTGAGAAGAATCCTTCGCAATCTCGAATTCCAATCGGTTGAAAATGTTTATCTCCTCTTGTTCTTCATCCTTGATACAAGAATCATGGTGGGTTGTTGATCAAAGTAGAGGAAATCAAGGTTTTGGAGCTAGGGTTTTCGGACTAAGGCAAAGAGGAAGGAAGAGGAAAGAATAAACATGTAAGAAATGATCCAAAATCCCGTTTTTAAAGCTGCTGTCCCGTAATTCCCGCTCGAGCGGACTGATTTACGCTCGAGCGGACCTGCCCTCAGCACAGATTTCGAAAATTTGAACAGGTATAACTCTCCCATCCGGACTCCGTTTTAGGTCGTTCTTGTGTCCAAATTGAAGCCCCGGAAATAAGATTTCCAATGGTTCTAACCTCATATCCAAATTCCAAGTGTGAAAAAAGAAAAAGGCAAAAGAGTGGCGGCTGTTCGTCAAATAACTATCCGAATTAAATTCTTTGGTCCAATCTTACTTCACCATCATATTACCACCTCAACCAAAATCCCAAAATAAAATAAAGGCATTCCAAATACACTAATAAGATGTCTAAAATGAACCCATGCCTCAGAAATACAACTCAACCTAGAGGCCCGCTCGAGCGCCCAACCTTGCGCTCGAGCGTGCAGACCAACAAAACCTTCCGCTCGAGCGTAAACTCCCCCGCTCGAGCGGAGAATCACAACTCCCAGAATCTCAGGCCGTCTGTAAAATTGCTGGAAACCCCAAAAGTCCGCTCGAGCGTTAACTCTTCCGCTCGAGCGGAGGGAAAAGTTCTGGGTCGTCACACTGAGAGCATGAAGAACTGGGAGTTCTAGATTACCTCCCCCGCCCGCACCATGTCAAAATATTGCCAGAGATATAGCAGTGTCTCCCGAGGCCTGGACCGGCACCAATCCTCAAATCTGCATGAATAAGGGATCTCGAGAGGTGCCTCGACCTCGAGCTCAGGGGCGAGTGTCAAGAAGTAGGGATAAATCCATAGTTGTGAAAGGCAAGACAGTGGCTGTCAGAATACAGAATGTATAGAAAATGCAGAATGTTGAGTGCAGAATGCGAATATAGAATATACAGAAAATAGAGAGTGTTGAGTGCAGAATGTAGAGTACAGAAAGTAATGTGTGCTGTGTGCAGTGTACGAGTAATGAAAAGTAGAAATGTGAATCAAGAGGGCAGAATGTACCTCCCAGGCTCGCTAATAGCCACCTACTATGGTGCCCCGCTCTCGGGAGGTCGCACTCATGTAGCAGTAAAGGGTAGCGAGGTCAGCGCCAACCCAATCGAAGTGCCAGACCTGTGATAGGTCTACCAGAGCATTGAGAAGATAAAGCCTGACTGTGTTCCCCTTGTCGGCGAACAAAGTGGTCCCGAGGAGGAACATAAAAAACGCTCGGGCATACTGTTGTATGGCCTCAATAGTCTCGGGCATAGTCCATCTGTACTGCTCCGCAAACTAGGTGTACCTAACCATGCCCAGTGATCTATAGGGCAGCGGATAAGCTCCAAGCAAGTAAGTCCAAGCTACCTCCCACTCACCCATGTCCGCGTCGTATGGGACTAGCTGGCCTGCCACGTCTAGGCCCGTCAGCGTGGAGAAGTCATATGGGGTCATCGTCATGTCTCCGGTGGCTAAGAAATGGAAAGAGTTGGTGGCATCCCACCATCTCTCTACAAGTGCACCGAGAAGGGTCCTGCTCGCCGGACGACGCGACAATCCCGCACAAAATGGGCCAAACCCTGCCTCATCCACAATGTGCCGGACAATATCTGGGAACTCCAAGTACCACTCCTTAGCAATGATCGATCCGTATCCCCGAGTGAAACAGGAAGATACGTGCGTGTAGAAACAACAAATGTATTCAGTTTCAGAATAAACATAATGTTGTGTTATGAGCCGTGTGCAAATTAAAAGAATGTTGTGTTATGAGCTGTGTGTTCAGATTGAGCAGTGTTATGAGCCATGTGCAAATTAAAAGAATGCTGTGTTATGGGCTGTGTGCTCAGATTGAGCAGTGTTATGAGCCGTGTACAAATCAAAAAGGATGCTGTGTTATAAACTGTGTGTTCAGATTAAGCAGTGTTATGATCCGTGTGCAAATTAAAAGAATGCTATGTCATGAGCTGTGTGTTCAGATTGAGCAGTATTGAGCAGTGTTATGAGCTGTGTGCAAATCAAAAAGGATGCTATGTTATGAACTGTGTGTTCAGATTGAGCAGTGTTACGAGTCGTGTGCAAATCAGAAAGAATGCTGCGTTATGGACTGTGTGTTCAGATTGACCAGTGTTATGAGCCGTGTGCAAATTAAAAAAAAACTGCATTATTAACTGTGTGTTCAGATTGAGCAAAAACTGCGTTATGAACTGTGTTCAGATTGATCAAAAACTGCATTATGGATTGTGTGTTCAGATTGAGCAAAAACTGCGTTATGAACTGTGTGTTCAGATTGAACAAAAACTACGTTATGGACTGTGTGTTCAGATTAAGTAAAAACTGTGTTATGGATTGTGTGTTCAGATTGAGCAAAAACTGCATTATGGACTATGTGTTTCGATTGAGCAAAAACTGCGTTATGAACTGTGTGTTCAGATTGAGCAAACTACTGCATTATGAATTGCGTGTTCAGATTGAGCAGAATACTATGTTATGGACTGCGTTTTCAGATTGAACAGTGTGCTACAAAATGAGCTACGTGCCCAAATGTGTTGTGTGTCCAAATGAGCTGTGTGCTACAAAATGAGCTGCGTGCCCGAAATGAGCTGTATACCCAAAATGAGCTATGTGCCCAAATGAGCTGTGTGCCAAAAAGAGTTGCGTGCCGAATGAATAGAACATTGCGTTGTGAGCTGCGTGCCAAACGAACAAAGTGTTGCGTTGTGAGCTGTGTGCCAGATGCATGGAATGTTATGTCGTGAGCTACATGCCAAGTGAGCAAAGTGTTATGTTGAGAGCTGCGCGCCAAGTGGACAAAATGCCGTGTGCAAGTTGTGTTCAAGTATGAGTAGAAATATTGTGTATGAGAATGTGTTCAGAACGAGCAGACATTGATACATAGCTAAAGCATGAAAATGTAAACGTGAAGTACGTACCTCTCGTGCATGGTGAGATAGGTGGGACTCAAGCTCCCATAGCAGCAAGTCCACAGGTGCTCGCCGCGTGAAATCAGTAAAATAATGGAAGGTGCTAGGAGGTAAGATGTGCTCCCGCGGGTGGTACCTCTCCGGGTCGAATGGCCATATCCTAGGAGGCAACAGCATAACATCGGGCTCATCCTCTACCATCGGGGAGCCTCCGCCATATAGAATATCGTCGGCCATCTAAAGAAATCTGCAAAAATGAGCAAAAATGAGCAAAATGATCTAAAATTGCAAAAAAGTCAACAAAAGTCGACTCTTGGGAAGAGAAAAAGTCATCAAAAGTCAACGCCCGAGAAAATGTGCTAAACTTTGAGACAAACGTACCACAAGTGGTGAAAATGGAGAAAGAAACTCCGAAAACAAATTCTAATCGGTTCAAAACAAAGAGAATCGAAAGTTTTCGCGAAACAACTTCGCGTGGGGCGTTGGAAAACGCGTACAAAGTGTAGATCTAAGAGAGAAAAGGGTCTAGGGAGGAAGAGAAATGTATTTCGGCCTTGGATTTGTATTCGCTTGCTTAAACTGTTGCATTTATTTTGCATAATTGCTTCATTATAGCTTTCTTTGCATGATCATAAGTTATGTTCGGCATCTTGCATGTCTTTTGCATTTTGCCCCTGCCTGCGAGCAAATCTCTTTGTTATCTTGCCTATTTGTCTATGTCTTCGGCCTTGTGAAAATGGGTCGTCTCTGGGCTTTGACATTCACTCCCGTCACTTTTGACTTCCGAGTTCTGTCAAAGGGGGCAACTGTAGACACTCCATTTTTGACCGACCTTAAGACTCAGACGTCATCAATTGAGCGCTCGGTGATTGCGCATGTTGTGCTCGTTTTGAGGTTTCAGAGTTTTCGGACAAGTGCCTTGCCTCTGGGCCTCTGAACTCTTTGTGTTTTCGCTCGGTTTGCGGACCAAGCCTTGTTTTCCTTGCCTGAGGGAAAGAGAGGTCTTGTAGACCACTCTTTGTGGTAGTAGACCACTTTTCCCGCTTGGAGACTAGTTTTCGATTTTCGGAGCCTTCGGCCGCGCACCTTGTCTCGGGACCGCTTAACGTTCTCTGTTTGGCATGGTTTTTGAACCACACCTTGTTGCCTTGGCCTAGAGGGCCACTGTGGTTTGGGAGACCACTTTGTGGTCGTAAACCACTTTTGGTGCTCGTCAGCCAGTTTTCGAGGCTCCCAGCTGCGCGCCTTGCCTCCCGGACTTTCGTCTTGCATCCGTTTTGGTTTGTTTTTGGTACAAACCTTGTTTTCCTTGTTTGGAAGGTGGTACAAGGGAGGGAGACCCATTCTTCCCCTTGGAAACCACTTTTCTTCTCGCCAGCTAGTTTTCTAGTCTGCTAGCTAGTTTGCTTGGTCTTTGGGCCACCTTTTCTGGTCGGGCACCACAGGACTGCATTGTTTTCATGCTTTAGACTCTCTTCCACCATGGCCGACCAGTTGTCTTTTTGGGAGACCACTTATGGTGGTCGGCCGACCACTTTAAGTAGCTGGCCGACCACTTCAAGTGGTCGGCTGCTTTTTGTCACCTTTTTGGAGATATTTTTTCCCAGTTGGCACAGCTAGAAGGCACCTGAACCATCCTCCATACACGTGTATGGATGGATGGCCTTGAACCCTTAGCTTCTTCAAGAAGCTTGAGCTTTTGTTCTCTATAAGAGGGAGGCTCCCCCTTCCTCCTCCAGGTTTAGCTTTTGTGTTAGAGAGAGATAGATACACCCTTGTCTATATAATCACCCATCCCTTTCATTTTTGTGCCTTAAAGTGTCATTTTATGACACTTTTGTACACAAACACACACTCAAACACCTTCCTTTTGTTGCTGAGGCTTCTTGAGGTTTGTTTTGGTTGTTTTGGATTGGTTTTTGATCAGAAAAACTTGCTGGAGTTGTAGCTTCAAAAGTGTTCTTCAAGGGTGAGCCTTTAACTCCTTAAACCCTTATTTTTGCTTTATCTTTTAGACCTATTTGCATGGTGTTTCAGACTTAACTTCCTACTGCAAAAAGTTCTGAATTTTGGTGCTTAACATCTTTGTTTAATGTCAATTTTGTGTTGGGGGTTGTCTACCCCCTCTTAGGCCTTGTTTGGCCTTGCTTTTGTGCCTTCTTTTTGAGCTTTTGGGACCACTTTGTTTTGACCTTCTCACCATTGAAACTCAGAGGATTTTCAGTGGTGGAAAAGTGGTTTTGAGGTTGCAAATAGGAGAGGGTCATCCCCTCTCCTTGTGTTTTCAATACTTGCTTTGAATACCTCATGTGTGAGCATGTTTGTTAAGCTTATGTTGGCCATATCTTAGCTTGTATTTGGGGTTATTTTGCTGTGGCATACCACTATTTTTACTTGGCTTTGTCACTCCATACATGCCTAATACACTTGTAGTGAAAATCTCACAAACTAGTCTTGTATGCTTCATGAAGTAGCATGTCATTCTAGCTTGTTTTGTTTCCATTTCAGCATGTTTTTGGTGATTTTTTGCCATTTCATACCTCTGTTAAGGTTTGGTTTGGTTGGCCTTTACATGCTCCACGCCCTTGTAGTGCAATTCCATGAATTAGCCTAGCATGCATCTTGCTTTAACATGTCATTCTAGCATGATTTTGGCTTAACTCTAAGAAGTTTTTGTCCATGTTTTAGCATGCTTAAGCTCTGTTTTTTTTTTTTTTTTTTGGTTCTGGTCATTCATGCCATGCTTTGTATAGCTATAGTGCATACTAGCTTGTTAGGTTTGTGCATCAAGTCCATTAGCATGCTTTACTTGGCCTATTTGAATGATTTGGCATCATTTATTATGAGATTTCAGTTCATGTTTCATGGTCATGAATTCACATCTTTCACTTATTCAATGCGTTGGAGGGTTTGCCCCTTTATGCCTTAGCATGAATCATTGTGTATGCCTTCATGCCTTAGCATGCGAGCTATCATTTCAATGTGTTTTGGGGGTTATTTTGCCATGATATAACTCTGATTTTTGTTGGTTAAGTCATCTCATGCTTGGTCTTAATAGGTGTAGTGTAAACCACCTTATTTGCCTTGTATTCACCATGCCTTATGCCCCTTCATGCTAGCTTGTTTTGGCTTCCTTCCATACATGTTTTAGACTTATTTTGACATGTTCTAGGACTGTTTTTGGTTGCCTTGATCACATGCTTCATGTTTTTGCATAGTTGTAGTACAAGTGCCTATGCTAGCTCCAAGCTTTGGGCGCCATAACATGCTTCATTTTTGTTATGTACATGATTTGGCATCATTTATCATGGCATTTCAGAGCATTTAGCATTGCCATGTTCCCACTTCTTTCATGCTTTGAATGCTTTAAAGGGTTGTGCATTGTTGCCTTGCTTATGGCCTAGTGTGTATGCTTGCATGCCTAGGTTTTTTAGCCTCCATCTTAGCATGTTTTGGTCTTTGTTTAGACCTATTTAAGCTCTGTCCATGTTTGGTTCAATCATTTGTGCCATGTATTGCATGCCCTCTGTGTAGTCCCTTTAATGGCTTTGTGCCTTAGGCCCTCTTGCATGCTTTACTTTTAGAGCCTTTAGTGTTGTCGCACTTCCATATTCATCGCTTCTTCATCATGTTTGAGAGTTGTGTTCTTAGGCCTACTTGATAGGCCAATGCATGTGCATGCATGCCTTGCCCTTTTGTGCCTTTGTTTTGGTGTTATGGCCACTGATTTGGGCATGGCTGAGGTCTGTCCACTTTTGGTTTAAGTCCATTTAGCATTGTGTATGCCATGTAGTTCATAGCATTGTGTATGCCATGTTGTTTGCATGCTTAGTTCATTGCATTGAGTATGCCATATTGTTCATTTGCATTGTGTACGCTAGTTGTTCATTTGCATTGTGTATGTTAGTTGTTGTTCATATTGTTGCATGCCATGTTGTTCTTAGCATTATGCATTGTGCATGACATTAGCATTGAGTATGGTAAGTTACATTGCATTGCATGTTTGCATGATTAAGTCATATTGCACATTTGCATGCTTGTGTTGCATTGCATTTTTTTATGCTCCATGTTACATAACATTGTACATGCCATGTTGTTTGTTGCACTGTGTTTGGATTAACTGTTAATCTGAGAACGGGAAACGAGGGATGTTTCATACTTGAAGTGATGAAACGTACCTCAATTCTCGGTCGCTGACGCTCTTGATCATACATGATAGAGTTCTAGGCTTTATGTGTTTATGTGTGCATTCATTTCATATTGAATTGTGCAACTTCGCCTCTCCGCCATCATGCATCGAAATGCGTGATTGGTGGCCCGAGGGTCAAGAACCACACTTCCTTGAGCTCATGAAATGATAGGGAGGGTGGTTGTGCACACATAGCTTGCAAATATATTGTCATGCCCTTTCTTGCTCTATGTTGCAGCCAGTTGGAAGAATGTAGCAACAACTGGTCGGCCAGCCAGAAAAACTAGCTGGCCAACCACTTTTTCTGCCCTGCAACAACAAAAAGTGATCGGCAGGTGGTCTCCCTCACCAACAACTAGTCGGCCACCCTCCTACAGGTCCCCAAGATGAGTTGGAAGCTTTCTGCAGCTTGGTGCAAGTTTCTGAGAGCAGTTGCAAACAGAGGCAAATTGGGGCATCGCGACGGATTTCCGAACGAGGCGACCGGGCATGCATGCACTCTTCTCCCACGGAGGACCTTGTTTTACTACTTTACTTAGCTAATTTGCTTAGCTAGTTTATGCTTTGGTTTTGTATTTAAGTAGTTAATGCGTTTAGCTGCTTGTTTGTTTTGTAATAGTTAGTTAACTAGGATTAGTTAATTAGCTTCGTTGTGATGTAATAATTAGTTTAATTAGCTTAGATTGGCTAGTTAGCTTCTTATTCGGACCCTCCGTCGAGAGGGCCAATTGTTGTAATAAGTGTGCGTGTGTGTGATGCATGTTTTCCAATCCCCATTTCTTTCTTCTTTTTACTTAACCACTTATGATGGTTAGTTTTAGGGCATATTTCGATTAGCATACCTCATGCTTGCATGCGTGCATCATTCATATGTTTTGCATACACCAGGCTCGGTACATCATGCTAGACTACATTGTGTTTTAATTCCAATTTGAATACATGTACCAAGTTGCATTCCATATGCCATCTTAGAATAGCTGAGCCTATTTTAAATTGCATTTTTGCATGTGTTGCATTAGCCATCGTAACATGAACTAGGATCATGCATAATTTCTAACTAGTTCTTTGTTTTGGCTCAGAGTACACTGTGAGTGTTTACGCTTTAGCATACTGCATGTGTGTTATTGATTGCCATGAAAGCATGCTTGCCATGAGACTAACTGCTTATTTGATATAACTGCCTGCATGTCTGTGGGTGAAGGTTGGATTGATTGAATTGGAACAATTCATCAAATCCCCGATTTAGCCCACTTACGAGTAGCAAACTACAAATCATTTTCACAAACGAACATGCAATGTTTTGTTCCAAATTAGGCAATCTAGTCTATACTTGTATGCTGTGCGCATCACGTAGTAAGATTAGCTAATTAATCGGAATAACAGCACATGTGTTTTCAAAAACAAAATATCATGCTTAGTACAGGCCGATCTTTGATCGGGCGAGCGGGGGTGCTCATTGCATGACCTTTCCCTCTCGTACCCAAGTTCCTGAGTCGAGGCAACTTTGGTGATGACAGACACGTGGCCTTAGGCACGAGTCATGGTTTCCTAAATTCCCCCCAAAATAAAATATTTAGGTGGCGACTCTGTATCTAGCAAAGCAGTCCATGTTTGGCACTTCTTTACAAAAATCAATTTTCCAAAACGATTTGCCGGATTTGGACTCTTTGGTGATTTATCAGTCTCTCATTGCACTTTGTGAGATCAGATTAAGAACCATGACATTAAGTCCGAACTATAGTAGCCTCAGAACAAAACGAGATTCGCGCCCTCATCGCGCACGGATATCGGAGAGTTCCTCGGGGTGCGTCCACACCACCCAAATGGCATCACTACCCTGTTAAGTGCTCATAAGACCCATAACAAAATCCATTGTGACATGCTCCCACTTCCACTTGGCTATAGGCAAGGGTTGCAACATACCCATTGGCCTCTGATGCTCGGCCTTCACTTGTTGACAAGTAGGCCACCTCGATACAAACACAGCTACATCCTTCTTCATATCCCTCTACCAAAATTGGCAGCTAAGGTCATGATACATCTTTGTGCCTCTCGGATGCACCGCAGGATATGAATGGCGAAACTCTCTGAGTACGAAGAGACGATCACGGTATTTAATGCTCGAATCGGGATACACATTTAAGCTTTTCTCCACATTTCCACTAGAGATCTTCTCTCGGAGGAATTCTACCTCAAGGTCACTCTTCTGTGCTTCTATTACTCGGTTCACAAGTGTAGGTTGTGCAACTACTGAAAACAAGGATGCAGACTCAACGGACTCGCCAAGATGCAAGTTAAACTCCCCACTAGCACCCAACATCTCCCATTCTTGAATGGCGATACAAGCTACACCACCAATAGATTTCCTACTCAAAGCGTTGGTATAGCTTAACTTTTCATGCTCCTTTCGGAAGATGAATAGCCCTATAGTTCGGACTCCTGTGGTTCTAAATCTGATTTCACAAGTGTAATGTGAAACAGTGAAAACACAAAAAGAGTCCAAATCCGACAATTCTTTTGGAAAACCGATGTTTGAATCAAATGCCAAAAATGAACTGCTTTGCCAGATTTCAGAGTCGCCACCTAAATATTTTTGGGAAATTTAGGAAACCTGAGACTCGTGCCAAAGGCCACTTATCCGTCATCACCAAAGTGTCTCAGCTCGGGAACTTAGGTACTAGAGGGGAAGGTCATGGATTGAGCACCCCACTCGCCCGATCAAAGATCAACCTCTACTAATCATGATGCGATTTTTATTTACATTATATGCTCTTGTTCCGACTATTAACTATATTACTAACTATATTACTATGTGACGCATACACAACTGTAAACTAATTTACAAGAATTTGAACATTTGACTTCGTGTTTTATTTGAAATCGTTTTGTGAATTTGCCACTTGGAAAAATGGGCTTTAAAAATGGACATTTAATCAAACTATCCCAATTTCATCCACAGGCATTCAAACAGTTATATCATTTAAGCAATTAGCCTCATGGAAGTATGCTTTGACATGGTAACAACCATACTCATGCGATATGCTAAGGCTCAAAATTGCTCACCTAGTACTCTGAGCCAAAACAAAGCAAAATAATTAGAAAAATATGCATGCTCCTAATTAATGTAATATGACTAATGCAACGCAAACATTATGTAATTTATAGGCTCGACTATGAGCATGGCATATGATTCCATTTAAGACATGTGATAAAGCACATATTCAAGCAATGAATTCAAACATTGATATTGGATTAGCATGATGAGCAGAACCTTGGATGCATGCAAGACAATGGATGCAAGACATAAGAATACTAATTTGAAAAATGATGTCCTATACTAACCATCGTAAGCAAGTAAGTAAAAGGGAGAAATACGTGGTGTTGGAAGACATACAACTTATTACATTTTGGCCCTCGTGCAAGAGAGTGCGAATCAAAGTCCGAAAATCTGAATAAACTAACTATTACAAAGTCGAATGAATTAAGTAAAGAATTAACTAGCTAGCTATTCTATTACAACAAGGATAATAATGAGAAATAAACTAGCTATAACAATTACAAATAAACAATAATGATAATTACAACATTAATACTTAACAGGACTAATTGTAACAATAATAATTAATTACAACAATGCATGGAACATTACTTGACAATAATGACGTAAGAAAGGATGCACAAGTGTTGCATGCACAATGTCCAGGAGCAGCTTTGTTTGCCTAGGCTTGCTCTATTTCACCTTCAGCCACTACCTTCTATTTGCTGCAAAATACACTGCCTTACCAAACATTGATGACCGGTCGGCCCTCAATGAAGCTTAGCCAGGCCTAAAGAAGGTCGACCGTGCCTTAATTTCATGCAAAATTCTGTTTTGTGCTTTGAAGTGAAAACAGTGCAGCCACTATTTGTCCCTCACACATTTCTCTATCACAAGAAAGCCTTGAGAGAAGGTTGGAAGTATTTCCAAAACCATCAATGAGCAAGTTGATTGCTTGATGATTTCGGTACAATTTTGGATAAAAATTAATAAATGAAAGGAACAACAACCACCCCTCCCTCCTATCATAGGGTGAACTCAAAGAGGGAGGTAGAGACGCTTCAAGATTCATCAAAACATCATGGCTTGATGTAAGACAACCCTTGGCACAATAGATTCGGTATAACATTCTGCCGAACCCAAGCAATATACTTCATTTTCTTTATGTGGGTTGACTTCCTTTTAAGCCAATTTTCTTAATCCTTTTTTATTTGCCTTTCCATTACTTAATTAATTTGTCCAATAATGAGAGTTATGTCCACTAAAAGGAGAGAAGCGTCAAACAAGAAGTTATTTTCGACATTAGAGAGACATAATGCCCTGATAATGAACCTCCAAAGAGATTAAACCATTTACTATTGTATGTATCTTTCTCATGTTTAAACAATATTCGGTTAAAATAACTCTCAAAAGAAAAGAAAAACCAAGAAAGAAGCAAGGTTGCAGAAATGATTATGCAAGATTGATTTATAAGTGATGCTCTTTACATGGAATTAAGTAAGAAAGAGCTATCAACTCAAATGACTCAGTTTCTAAGGCCTAAACAACCGAAGCCATGAGGGCTTGCAACACAACCAGTATGAAATTCAAATTATAAACTATTTAAATGACTTAAATAGCCCATAACAGCTCCTAAAATGTACAAAAATAGTAGCTAAAAGCAAGAGAAAGTAAGTAAAAAGAGTAGAGAAAAAGTTATGAAACAAAACCTAAGGAGGGGTGGCTAACCCCTCCACTTTTTGTAATTTTAAATCACATGTTTCGGCCCCAAAACAGTCCAAGAACAGTCCCAAAACAACCCAAAAACAACGGCTAAAAGTGTGTTTAAAGAGCACAAAAAGATAGACAAAAGCAAGAGTTATAAAGCTAATAAGCAAAATCAAGGAGATGTGGCTCTCCCTCCACTTTTGAGACTTTTAAACCATATTTTTCAGCCTTCTTAAATTCTAAAAATCAATGTAAAAACCAAAGGAAAGAGTGGGAAAACAAGGGGTATGAGCTATGGGATAAGGTGCAAGAAAGGTTGTTAAACCTCTCTACCTTTGGTAGCCCTTTAACCCCAAGTTTCAGCACTTGGAATGGATCAAAAACAATGTATAAACACAAGAAAAAGATAGAAAAAAATGGAAATGAAAGTAAGGAAAAAGGGGACAAGCTTATACCTCTCGAAGAGAGAAAGCTTTGGTTAAAAAAAACTTGATTCCAAAGCACCCTCAAGTTTATGAAATATGGTTTCAAACTCTAGTTCAAGAACAAGCTCCAATGGTGTATGTATTGTGTATGTATAGTTAAAAAAGAGGTTTGAGAGTCCAAGGAGGAATCAAGATGGAATGAGGTCTTTTTAGCTCTTCAAAGGTTTTGGAAATTTTGCTAACCTTAAAATCTAAAGGAAGAGGCCCTATTTATAGAATTTGCGCCAAAATGGTCAAAAATATCTTCAAACAAAGATATTTGTTCAATTCCCGCTAGCTGTATGCCTAGCGCCATTGAGACCCAGCCCGCCCTAAAAACCCACGGCCGGGCCTAAAAAGGAACCCAGGAAAAGTTTTTATTGAGGCCCAGTTGGTTCTAAATGGACCTGGTCGGGCCTTAAAAATATGCATTCAGGCCTGACTTCAAACAGGCATATCTTCCTCATTTGGACTTGGTTTTAGGTGATTCTTGAGTCTAAATTGAAGCTCCAAAAGTCTACTTTCCAATGGTCATGGAATCACATCTAAATTCTAAGTGTGCAAAGAGATATGCCTATTTTAGTAAAGGCTTCTCATTTCTATCTTAATCGAATTGATGCCTAACTTCTCCGAACTAGTTTTCTTCCCTCCCCTCCTATTTCCTTCAACTCCAAGAAGATGTTTTGAAAGATTTTTCAAAGAGTTCACCTCCCTTTCATTTATTTCCACTTTGTCCTTACTCGGTTTACTGAAAAGTGCAATATTTTAAACAAAATGCGAACCTCGGAATATCGTAGAAACATTTGGAAAAATATTTTGAAAAAGAGGGTTTTAAGATCTAAAATAGTTTGGCCAAAATGGGATGCAAGGTTGGGATTAGAGCTTGAATCCAAATTTCTTCATTGAGAAGTCAAAAGATTGCATAGTGTAACTTTCATCATCGGGTGTTTGGAATAAAGCGCCCAAGTCTTAAGGGCGGTCAAAAATGGGGTGTCTACAGTCAACCACTACATTGGCCTTCCCTGGATGGTAATACAACTCAAAATCATAATCTTGTATGAACTTCATCCACCTCCTCTATCTCAAATTCAATTCCTTCTGTGTAAACAGATATTTCAGACTCTTATGATCAGAAAACACCTCAAACTTTTCTCCACACAGATAATGCCTGCAAATTTTCAGGGTAAAGATTATTGCTGCTAACTCTAGGTCATGGGCAGGGTAGTTCCTCTCGTGTGTTTTCAACTGCCACGAGCCATAGACTACTACCTTTTCCTCTTGCATCAAAACACAACCCAAACCTTCCTGTGAGGCATCACAACACACCGAATAGCCCAAACCCCTCTTCGAAATAATCAAAACTGGGGCAGTGGTAAATCTAACCTTAAGCTCTTGGAAAGACTTCTCACAAGTCTCATTCCACACAAATTTAACTCCCTTTCTCGTCAATCTAGTTAACGGTGAAGCTAATCTAGAAAAATCTTTCACGAACCGACAGTAATACCTGGTCAACCCCAAGAAACTATAGATCTCAAAAGCATTTTTAGGTTGTTTCGAATCATGTATTGCCTCTATCTTGGATGAATATACAATCATCCCTTCCCGATACTATATGGCCTGAGAACTTAACTTCTCTCAGCCAGAATTCACACTTCCCAAACTTAGCATATAGTTTGTGGGCTCTAAGTAACTCAAGTACCACCCGTAAGGGTTCTTCGTGCTCCTCCTCAGAGGGTGCGTAAATCAAGATGTCGTCCACAAAGATGACCACGAAACAGTCTAGGAACTCACGGATGATCCACTTCATCAAGTCCATAAACACAGCTGGTGCATTGGTTAGCCCAAAGGGCATCACTAGAAACTCATAATGGCCATACTGCGTACGGAATGTCGTCTTTGGGATATCCTCCTTCTTCACTCTCAACTGTTGATAACTTGATCTCAGGTCTATCTTAGAGAAGCAACAAGACCTCTTTAATTGATCAAACAAATCATCTATACAAGGCATTGGGTACTTGTTCTTAATAGTTACCCGGTTCAACTTCCGGTAATCTATACAAAGTCGCAACGCACCATCTTGCTTTTTGGAAAAAAGAGTCATTGCTCCCCAAGGTGAAGTATTAGGGCGAATAACACCCTTATCTAATAATTCCTGGAGTTGAATCTTCAACTCACTTAACTCGGCAGGTGCAAACCGATATGGTGCCATAGAAATCGGTGTCGTCCAAGCACTAAGTCAATAGAGAACTCGATCTCTAGGTGAGGTGGTAAATTGGTAAGATCCTCCAAGAAAACATCCGGGTATTCACAAACTACCCTTGGCAACTTAACTTGGGCCTCATCACACTTAGTACTCAAGAAGTTAGCAAGAAGGCAACTAAGTTCACTCCGACCACGCGGGTCATATATCGATGATAAGACTCTATCCACTCGTTTTCCCAAGAAGTAAAAGCAATCACCACACAAGGTACATACAGCAACCCTCTGACGGTAGCATTTTATAACAGCCCGGTATAAAGACAACCGATCCATACCCAATATAACATCAAAGCTAGATATATTAGTCAATACAAATGGAAAGGAAGTCGGCGACTGGCAACCTTAATGTCACAACCCCGACACCCCTACTTCAAAACAATCTCACCACCAATAGGTGACTCTATACAAATAGGAGATGCTAACTGAGCCAACTCTAACCCCAAAACCGATGCAAATGTAGACTAGATAAATGAATAGGATGCACCAGTATCAATCAGCACATTAGCAACTGAATTGCAAAACAAGAAGGTAACTCTCACTACTGAAGCCGTTGGTACTAAATTTGGCATGGTAACAGCATCCACATGCCTTGTAGGTCTCTGCTCAACCTGCTCACCCATCGGAGCATAAGCGTGATGCAGTGACTGAGCTGAAGAGGCTTCCTGATTGGCCGTTGAGGCATGTGCTGACTGTACCGGCTAGTGGCTATGTCTGTCTCGAACCAGACGCACCGGGTGTGCCATCCACCTGAGGGAAAAATCTCTTCATGTGCCCTGCTTACCCACACTAATAACAAGTGAGCGACTGTCTTCTCCCCTGACTCTAGCTTTGAGCACGAGCTGAGGATGATGCAGACCGTTGCCTTCCTCCTCTCTACGGGCAAGTTGGAGACCTATGACCCAACTGGCCACACTTGTAACAAGTGAAATCTCTCTGACCACCACTCCCAGTGTAACGCCCCGAAATAACCAATATACATAATACATCAACTCACATTCACTACATAATAATGGCAAATCTCCAACCCTCACATCATTAATCAATAGAGTTATTACAAAAGTTCCACATGCGAATACACATTCAAAGGTATGAAAAACACATGAATCTATAGCATGTGAACCATCTAGTCTCAAGTAATTAGAATGCCCTTAAAGGCTTACATCTTCCAAGGCATAAGCCCAGTTACACAAAATGGTCTCTCGGACCCACACATGTTTAGCTCTTGGCTAGCAAAATATATACAACAAATAGAGTCATCCGCTCTTCACAAAATATAAATCCACGCCCTCAACTCAGTGGGACTACCACATCTTTACCTGTACCAAATCCCATAGGGGTGAGCTTGATGCCCAGTAGAGAAATCCTTACAAAGTATATATAGTTATGCAATTTATCCAATATTTGATGCACATGCAAGTGTCATGCAATGCCATTTCAAGGATAATCTCATTTCATGCTCTTTTAGAAAACCACCATAATCTCAATAACAATTTGCAATCTCATCAATTTCAAATTTCAAGTTCTTAATCATTAGGGGCGGTAAATACGACTCAGGTAATCCCTAGGTTGGTGTCTGCAAGTAGGCTCAACAAGCACTACCAATAACCCCACTTTATTGGTTGCTAACCGAAAGGGAAGTGGTACCTCGTCCGTGCGTGTTTTGGGTCTTTCACCCCGGACACTCAGGCCAACTTATCAATTTATCCACACCTCCAAATCGAACTTACCAACGTATTTACCCCATACACATTTCTGTAGTTCTTATTACATTATGTTTTCTTCTCTTGAAGTAAATGTTCCTAATCTAAATTCACAATGCATAATAATTAATTTCATGCGAATGTAATGCAATGATCTTCCTTGCCTCATAGCATTTCTCCATTTTCAAGTATGTTGACAACAATATCAAAATAAATACATAACCCATTTCCTCTCTTCCATGTTATTTCGCAAAATAACCATATGCCATCAACACACAACAACAATTCCTTATCATGTACAAGTCTTAACAATTTGGTATCTCCAAGACTACATATGATGTTTTCAAACATTAATCTCCAAGATTTTACAATTCTCACAATCCATGGTACACAACAATTTGCCACCTCACAACTATACATGTTCAAGTATTTAGCAATAATGTTAAAATAATTTCTCATTTCTCATATATCAAGAAGATTGCTATTTTGCAAAAACATATTATGAAATCTACTCTCATTATTCTCTTATCACAAGAAAAGAAATAAATCCTTAGACTTTCCATATTTCTCCAAAACCCCTAATTTCTAGGGTTTTTCATTAAAAACAAAACATTTCCCCATTTCTTTAGTGAAGACCGAACAAAAAAATCTTCCTTTAATTAATGAAAGTGAAACCCTTAAAGATCAACTTTGAAACATTAATTTTTAAACCCTCTTTTAAAAAATATCTACACTCTTGAGCCAAAAACCAAACTTTCAAAACAACTTCAAGAGAATTTTAAAATCAACATCAATCTAGCAAAACATGTATACATAACTCTAGGAAGTCCCTACCTCAATCTTTGATGATGAAGGAGATGAAACCCTAGAGTCATGATGGAAGATTCTTCAATTTTCACTATACCAAGAGGAGCCTTAGCTTTGATCTTCAAGATTAGAGAGATACGATGACTCTCGGCTCAAAGGATCACAAGAAATCAAAGATTTTGGTGCTAGATGAGGGTTTTTAGAGAGAAGGAAGAGTAAAATATTTTTAGAGAGAGAGAGAGAAGTTGGAAACAATGAGATACATTCAGCCCTAAAAGATAATATAAAAAAAAAATAGGGTTTTCGGGCTGCCCAGCTGTAGACGTGCCCAAACGTCCCGGCTTCGTGTGCGAAGGCGTGAAAATCCATTTTGTTCATTGGGCTACTACAGCTCGGACTCAAATGTCACAGTTCTAAATCTGATCTTGCAAAGTGCAATGCAAGACCAATAAATCACCAAAGTTTCCAAATCTGACAAATCGTTTTGGAAAACTGATTTTTAAAGAAGTGCCAAACATGGACTGCTTTGCAGATACAGAGTCGCCACCTAAATGTTTTATTTTGGAAAATTTAGGAAACCCTGACTCGTGCCTAAGGCCATGTGTTCGTCATCACCAAAGTTGCCTTAGCTTGGGAACTTGGGTACGAGAGGGGAAGGTCATGCAATGAGCACCCCCGCTCACCCGATCAAAGATCAGCCTTTACTAACATGATATATTGTTTTTGAAAACACATGCGTTCTTATTCCGGTTATTAGCCTAGAATTACTATGTGATGTGCACAACACACAAGTATAGACTAGATCTCCTAAGTTGGAACAAAACATCTCATGTTTGTTTGTTTGAAAATGGTTTGAAGGTGCTACTCGCAAGTAAGCTAAGATGTGGATTTTGCAACCCTCAAGTGGGCTTAAGAAAACATGGTTTTGCCACTCTCAAGTGGGCTTAAAACTGGCATTTCAATGAATTGTTCCAATTCAGGTAATCCAACCTTCACCCATAGGCATTCAAACAATTATATCAGTTAAGCAAATAGCCTCATGGCATGCATGCTATCGTGGCAGCACTCACACTCATGCAAGATGCTAAAGCATAAAAGCTTACCTAGTATTCCGACCCAAAACAATAGCTAGTTAGTAATCAATGCATGATCCTAGCTATGTTAAGATGGCTAATGCAACGCATGCAAAATGCAACTAGAAATAGGCTCGGCTATTCTAAAATGTCATATGAGATGCAACTTAATAACATGTATTCAAGTATGAATTGAAATATGATGCAGTTAGTATGATGCGCCGAGTCCGATGCATGCAATACAGATGAATGGATGCAAACATGCATAGCATAAGGATGCTAATCGAAACATGACCTAGAACTAACCATCGTAAGCGGTTAAGTAAAAGAGAGAAAGATGTGGTGTTGGAAGACATTCACACACTCACGCACACTTATTAAAAAATTTGGCCCTCTCGACAGAGGATCCGAATAAATAAGACAAATCAACTAATTAATTAACTACTCTAGCTAATTAATTATTACAAAACCTTAACTAATTAAGCAAATTAATTAAGTTACAAAACAGTTAAAGCGGCCTCGAGTTGTTAGCCGATCAGGCACTCCAGATAGCCGATCGGAAATCCGTTGCCATACCTCATGTTGCCTCTGTTTGCACTGTTTTTCACCTCTGAAAACTGTACAAATTTTTGTGATGCTTCTGAACCACTTCATGGACATTCTGAGAGGCCATCGGCCAAAATATATGGTCATCGGCCAAGATATAAGGGTCATCGACCACTTTTGAGGCCATCGGCCAAACATTGTTAGCCGATCGGGCACTCCAGATAGCCGATCGGGCACTCCAGATAGTCGATCGGCCATCTATTCCTGCAGACTGCTTCTTTTGCTGCAACAGAGGACAAACATGGTCATGGCAATACATTTGCAAGAAAAATGTTGTGCAACTACACCCCTTATCATGTTTGGAACTCAAAGGAGTGAAGTGCTCGAATCTCGAGCCATCAATCTCGCATTTCGATGCATGATGGCCAAAGAGGCCGAATTGCACAAATCAATATGGAATGAATGCACAAAACCACAAGAATGCTTCACACTCTATCATGTTGTATCCAGAGTGTCGGCGATCGAGGATTGAGGCACATTTCGTCACTTCAAGTATGAAACGTCCCTCGTTTCTTGTGCTCGAATTAACACTTTATCCAAACAACAATGCAAAGCAAGCATGTTAAACACAATGTAAGGCATGCATGATCAACTTAACAAAGCAACACAGGCATGTGAATATAAGGCAATGTAACAAGCATGCAACAACATGCAATGCAATAAGCATGCAACAACATGCAAACCACATACTCAATGGACTTAAACCGAAGATGGACAGACCTCAGTCATGCCAAAAACAGTGGCCAAAATGATGGCATGAAAAGTGAGAAAAATGCATGCACATGCAATGGCCCATCACATAGGCATAAGAACACGACTCTCAAAGGTGCTCAAAGGGGGACAAATGCAAGTGTATGACTACACTATAAGCTCTGAAATCATGCATGGAATAATGCCAAATCATCCAAACGATACAAGTATGGCATGCAAGAGGCTTAAAGCTTGAAGCTAGTGAAAGGGACTTACACCATAGCTATGCAAAACATGAAGCATATGGCAAGTAAAACAAAAATTAGAGCTTAAGCATGCTAAAACATGGCCAAAAGCTTCTTGGAGTTAAGCCAAAATCACACTAGAATGATAGTCTAAAGCATGATGCATATTGGGTATTGTGCAAGTTTACACTACAAGTGTATAAAGCATGCAAGAGGTGACCAAACCAGCCTAAAACAGAGCTATGGTAGGTCCCAAAAGTCATAAAAATGAGCCTAAACAAAGCCACAAAGAAGTAAAAACACATGCTCATTTGGTTGCACTACTACAAAAATAGTTAAAGATCACACTTTGACCAAAAAAAAAAAAAGATCTCACTTTTATTGGAAGTGTGATCAAAAAAATTATATTGATATTTTAATCACACTTAATTTGATTGAGTGTGATAATATTTATTTTTTATGTCACTTTTCAATTAAGTTTGATTATATATATTTTTTAATCACACCTTCTAATTAAAAGTGTGATTATATATACACTACTACTTTTTAATCACACTTTTTAAACAAGTGTGATTATATATATATTTTTTAATCACACATTCTAATTAAAGTGTGATTGTTTATATATTTTTTAATCACACCTTTTAATTAAAGTGTGATTATATATACACTACTACTTTTTAATCACACTTTTTAAACAAGTGTGATTATATATATATATTTTTTAATCACACATTATAATTAAAGTGTGATTATTTATATATTTTTTAATCACACATTTTTAATTAAAATGTGATTGTATATACACTACTATTTTTTAATCACACTTTTTAAGTAAGTGTGATTATATATATATATATATATATTTTATAATCACACCTTTTAATTAAAGTGTGATTATTTACATATTTTTTAATCACACATTTTTAATTAAAATGTGATTGTATATACACTACTACTTTTTAATCACACTTTTTAAGTAAGTGTGATTATATATATATATTTTATAATCACACCTTTTAATTAAAGTGTGATTATTTATATATTTTTTAATCACACATTTTTAATTAAAATGTGATTGTATATACACTACTACTTTTTAATCACACTTTTTAAGTAAGTGTGATTATATATATATTTTTTAATCACACATTCTAATTTAAGTGTGATTATATATACACTACTAATTTTTAATTACACTTTTTAAGTAACACTATAAGAAAAGTGGGCTTATGAGACGGAACTTTTTGCGACGGCACATTTGCCGTCGCAAAAAATGTGACCTTTTGAGACGGCACAATTTGCCGTCGCAAAAAATGTGACCTTTTGAGACGGCACAACTTGCCGTCGCAAAAAATGTGACCTTTTGAGACGATACAATTTGCCGTCGCAAAAAATATGACTTTTTGAGACGGCACGACTTGCCATCTCGCAAAAAAAAAATATGTGACTTTTTAAGATGGTACAACTTGCCGTCGCAAAAAAAATGTGACTTTTTGAGACTTCATATATATAGTTACAAAATGGTTTAAATAAATGTAATGGTATTTTTCTATCATAAAAAAATGAAAAAAACGGCGTCGTCTTACTCTTTTGATATAACATTTCTCTTTTCATCCATTTTTTCATCTTCCTATTGCTCTGTCTCTATCTCTGTCTCACTTCTTTTTCTCTCTCTCACTCATCACTCTTCTCTGTCTGTCTCTCTCTCTCTTTCTCTCTATGTCTCTGTCTCTCTTCTCTTTCTCTCTTTCACGCATCACTCTTCTCTGTCTGTCTGTCTCTCTTTCTTTATGTCTCTGTCTCTATCTCTCTTCTCTTTCTCTCTCTCACTCATCACTCTTCTCTGTCTGTCTCTTTCTCTCTTTCTCTCTTTCTCTCTGTGTCTCTTGCTCATCTCTCTTCTCTCTCTGTCTCTCTCTCGTTTATCTCTTTTCGCTATTTCTCTCTCTCTCTCTCTCTCTCTCTCTCTCTCTCTCTCGTTTATCTCTCTTCTCTCTCTCTTTTTTCTATGTCTCTCTCTCGTTAATGTCTTTTCGCTTTCTTTCTCTCTCTTTTTGTTTATCTCTTGCTCATCTCTTGTTTCTCTCTCTTTTTCTGTCTCTCTCTCTCTATCTTTTTCTCTCTTTGTCTATCTTTGTCTCTTTCTCTCTCTGTCTCTGTCTCTCACTCATCACTCTTCTCTTTCTCTGTCTACCTGTCTGTTTGTCTGTCTGTCTGTCTCTCTCTCTCCCTCATTGTATTCGCTTTGCTCACTCTCTCCCGCATCTCTTCTCTATTTATTGAGCTTCCTCTCGATTTATCGATCCAATCATGTTGGGGACCCCCAGTGGGCGGTGACCCCCAGCACCCCCACATCCACGTGGGGGGCTGTGAGAGTAAGAGTGAAAAAAAATAATTTTTTTTGAACTAATCAGAAAACAGTGGGGGTGGTGGGGGTCACTCCGACTGGGGGTCTAGGGCGTTTTCCTTATCGATCTACTACAAGAAAATGCACTTTTAGCGACCACTTTGTCTCTTTCTCGCTCATCACTTTTCTCTGTCTCTCTATCTCTCTTCTCTATCTATCTCTCACTCATCTCTCCCTCTCACCACCCATCTCCTCTACCACATTTACCACTATTGCAAATGCCATTCCACTACCACCACTACTACCACTGTTGCCACTCCACCTCGACGATTACCATTACTACCATCATCGCCACCACTCCACTACCACCACTACCACTACTACCACTACTACCACTATTACTACCATTACCTCTCCTCCACCACTACCACTCCATCTCCTCTGTCTATCTCTCCCTTTCTCTATGTGTCTCTGTCTCTCTTCTCTCTATCTCTCTCACTCATCATTCTTCTTTGTCTGTCTGTCTCTCTCATTCTCTCTGCGTCTCTGTCTCTCTTCTCTTTCTCTTACTCACTCATCACTTTTCTTTGCCTGTCTGTCTCTCTATTTTTCTCTGTGTCTCTCGTCCATCTCTCTTCTCTCTATCTCTTTCATTTATCTTCTCTCTCTGTCTCTTTTTTCTCTCACTCTTTCGCTCATCTCTTTCTATCTCTCTCTCATTTATCTCTTTTCGCTCTCTCTCTCTCTCTTTATATCTTTTCACCTATTTTTCATCTTCCTTTCTTTCTTTTCTTTCTCTCTCTCACTCATCACTCTCTATATCTTTTCACCTATTTTTCATCTTCATTTCTTTCTTTTCTTTCTCTCTCTCACTCATCACTCTTCTCTCCATGTCTGTCTATTTGTCTCTCTCTCTCTCTCTCTCTCTCTCTCTCTCTCTCCCACTGTGTTCGCGTTGCTCACTATTTCCCTTCTGTCTTCTCTATTTACTGAGCTCCCTCTCGATTTATCGATCCGCTACAAGAAAATACACTTTTAGCACCACTTTGTCTCTCTCTCGCTCACCACTCTGTCTCTTTCTCTCTCTCTCCTCTATCTGTCTCCCACTTATCTCTTTCTCTCACCACCCATCTCCTCTACCACCTTCACTACTACTGCAAAACGCCATTTCACTACCACCACTACTACCACGGCCGCCACTTCACCACTACGACTACCATTACAATATTTTTCATTAAAATATTACCCCTACTTCTACCAAATAAAAAATAATAATAAATTGTTTTCATTAAAAAAATGAAACAAATAAATTTTCAAGCTTAGTAACTAAAATAAAATAATTTTTAAAAAAAAAATTATTTTAACAAAAAATAAAGTTTTTTTGCGACGGCAACCCCTGTCGCAAAAAATAAATAAATTAAACAGCGTTATTTTATTGTTTAAATTAAAAAAAAGATTCAGTGTGTTTGGTTTGAGTTTTTTGAATTAAGTTTTTTTGAAAATTGAAATTTTTGGTTTTCATATATATTTTTTTTATTTTTAGTGAATATTTTTAAAATTTTAAACATTTTTTTTTTACTTTTTTAGATGCACCTTATTTAGATGTATCTAAAAAGTAAAAAATTTGTGAAAAATATTTTTTAAAATTAATAAATACATAAAAATATAAAAAATATACTGAATTCTCATTTTTTTTTTGTATTTTTGGTATTTAGTGAATTTTTAAAAGGTTTTTTTTTTTCAATTTTTTTTAATTTTTAGGTATATTTATGTTAGGTATGTCTAAATATTAAAAAAATTGTTCAAAATATTTAAAAAATTCAGTAAAAATAAATAATACGGAAAATAAAAATATAAAATTTTCTAAAAAGTGTTTTTGAAAAGTGGTAACCAAGCATAATGATTTTGATTTTTTCTTCCCCCCCATTTTTTTTCTTTTCCATTCCCGCTCTGTTTCCCGCCGCCCGCCCAAAACCAAAAAAACCCTAATCTCTTCTTACCCCTCCCTCTCTATCGATCGATCGAGCGGCGGCAGACGACGGAGAGCGGAGAGAGAGAGAGAGAGAGGCGGAGAGATGGTATGCGGCAACACATTTGCGAAGACCATATGCTCAATCTGCTACGAAGATCTCAAACCCATCGTCGAAGACCTACAATCCATCTCCATTTGCGGTCACGTCTTCTACGAGCTCTGGTCAGTCATCACTAATTCATATTTCATATATATATATACATACACTCATTCACATTAATCGACTGAAAATTATGTTATTTACCTTTGTAAAAACCCTAGCATTCAACAATGGTTTGAGTACTGTTCAAATGGGAAGAAGAGAATTGTCCTGTATGCAAGCAGACTTGTTCGGAGGCCAAGCAGACCTGTTCGAAGAATTGAATCTGTCTGCTGACTTGTTGAAGGGTTTTTATGTGGAGATGAAGTTTGAGAGGCCGAGTAAGATCAAGACGATCAGTTTGCCTATGATTCTGACCCCTCCTTACAAGCACTTGATCGCGCAGGCGCACAATGGTTCTGGCAAGACTACTTGTTTCATGCTTGGCATGTTGAGCCGTGTTGATCCCAAACTCACTGCTCCTCAGGCACTCTGTATCTGCCCTACCCGAGAATTGGCGATCCAGGTTCGTTAACATATGTAAATCTGTACATAATTTTTATTTGTTGATGTTTACAAGTATCTGAATGTTTGAACTCTGTTTATTTTGTTCATTTTGTTTTTTGCTTGATTTGAACTTTGACCAAAAATTAATGCCATCCTGTTATTAGTATAATTTTGATAGATAACAGAAAATATTGATCAATCTTCAATGGGTTCAGAAAATATTGATGAAACAGAGAAGAAAATTTATACAGACTATTTTCTTTCTTTGTTTCTGGCTAATAGTAAAAAGTATTCGTGAAAAATCAAAGATTACATCTTCCATATATTTGAAATTGCTGAATTTGGTTTAGTATTTGATGTTTCTTCGGATTTGGATAACATAGAACACAATTTAATGCTGTTGAGAAAGAACTTACTCTTCCCTCTATTGTGGCAGAACCATCTTGATCTTCATGCCGTCCTGTGGCTGGAATCTTACTTGGTGAAATGGCCGAAAACATTTATAGTTGTTTCTCACGCTAGGGAATTCTTGAACACAGTACCACTTCTATTGTCCTGGACTATCTTATTTGAAGATTAGTGTTATTGGGTCAATTTGATATTTTTTATAATTTTTTTGTTATATAATCATTTGAAATTTCACTGGCTAACTTCTCTTTCAGGTGGTCACAGATATTCTCCGTTTACATGGACAAAAACTGATTGCATACAAAGGAGATTATGATACCTTTGAGAGGACAAGAGAGGAGCAGCTCATGAACCAACAGAAAGCATTTGAGGCAAATGAACGTGTGAGGGATCACATGCAGGTTTGTTTCATTGCTCCTTTACTACATAATGAAGTTGCATATATCTATTTTTTGTTTTATTGTGTTTACTCTTTTGGTTTTCTTTGGTGGTGCTCATCTTTATAAGGTTTAGTTGATATTTATGATTTCATTTTACAGTTCTTTTCTTGTTATTTCTCATTGTCCTACATATATAAGAAGCGCTAAATTTCATTCATTACAGAGCTCATCTTGTGTAAAACACAACTCACCTCATAGGCCTTGATGGAAATCTCTTGAAGTCAGTTACATGGATGGACCTGTCTTTTCTAGTCACTTCCTTGTAGAGCCATATAATTTGTAAATCATTAAGTCAATCATCTCTTGGCTACTACCTTTACCTGTGTTAATTTTAGTCTTCCTCTTGTCCTTGTGGCACCATCAAATTGGATCAAATCTGTGTATTTTTTTGGGTAAATAAGCATTTTTATTACGAAAAGAAAATTATAATGCAGATCAAGACACGTTCCCGTAGGTACAACAGCCCATAAAGGCCACACACTCAAAATCGAGAACACACCCCCATCCTCTGGTGCATTGGTTGGTCTACATTGCACATGTTGGTTGGTCTACATTGGACATGATCAAACCATTTCAAATTTTTTTTCTCTATTACCGTAAATTGGTGCTGCTTGTAAGTTCTAGCTTTAAAAAAAAAAAAGGTTCTATATTGCTACTTATCCATCTCATCATCCTCATTTGAGCCATGTTCATTCTTTGGCATTTTTTTTTCTTAATTAACCAATATTTTGTACCATAAAGCACAAGTGCACTCATATTATGTAAACTGATGGCTGTGTCCAAAAGACTTCACTCTCTTCTCTATTAGAAAAATGGTAGTCCAGTTGCTGTTGTTGTTATGATATGTACCTTAACCTTCTTTATCCAAGTTTTTATATCCATTGGTAGTGCTGTGATTTACCTTCCAATATGAAGAGATACTACAGTTGCTGCATTGTGTTGAGCACACGCATGTGGATATAAGTGTGCAGTTTGGCACAAGTACAGGAAGTTAGAGATGGAAAACCCTCAACATCTGCCAGGGTTGGCAGCCACCTGCAAGGCAGGGCTTTTATAATGAGTAAATTATGAAGAAAGTAGCACTAAATAGTAGAGTCCTCAACTAAAATGCACACTGCACATAATTTACTGTAAAAGGTTGTTGACTTCTGCAAGTGATAAAATTGTTAACAACCATGATTGTTAGCTCAAAAATCAGCCCCCCGAATCTCCCGAAACCCCCAAAATGACGTCGTTTTGGGGGTTTTTCATATTCTCTTACCGGTAAGATAATATTTCGAGCTATTCATATTCGCGCTCTCGCGCATTTTCCAATTGTTAATTTGCATTGACCAAGGTCCAACATGCCAATTGTTGATGGCAAGAGATCTCTTAGATTTCATAGATAACTAAAGAATTGTGAAAGTGCATTCTCTTTTTCTTTTACGATCAGTGTTCTTTAACATGTAGTTTAATATTTAATCAATGGTAGCAAGTGGATCATGTGTACACATTTTGTTGGGACTTTTCTCTAAAGTGTTTGTGAGTTTAGGATTTAACTAATAGTAGTGGATGACAATGATGCAAAACATGGAAGTTCTTAAGAAGATGGGGAATTATATAGGAATTACTTCTGAATGTGCTATACCAATGAATAGCAGCAATTATGTTACAATTTCAAAACGAGCACCAGTGACAGCACAAGTAGTGATTGGCACTCTTGGTACAATCAATAAATGGGCGACAACAAAGAAATTGAGCACAAACTATTTGAAGATTCTTGTTTTTGATGAAGCTAACCACATGTTGGCAGAGGTACTATCATACCTCTTATTGAGATCATGTATGTTTTATGTGCTTATGATAAAACCCAAAAATTAGTGGCCTATCGTATCTAAATTTTTTGATATTGTTTTCCTTACTTCAATTATCAGTAAATCTTAAACCCCCAAATCTAGTATTTGTATATTTTTTTATTTACTTTTAATTTTAGATATTGATGATGGTTTTGCTTTGATTTGTATTTTCCGATCTTTGTTATGTATGTGTAGATTTAGAAATTTATGTATGATCTACGAGTTTGATCACTAATCTCGTGTTATTTTGAAACAGATTTCCCTAATCCCAAGTTGTTTTGATGATGAGCTTGTAGTACATGTCTCAGATTGTGGTTTGGCTCCTCCAATATCATCTGTCTCTGAAAGTCAGGTAATTGCTTGTCATTTGATCTTTAAATTCATTGATAATTGGTTGTTAAAACATGAATCTTTGAGTATGCGCTAATTGTCACAACTCAATTTTTTCTACTTTGAATATCCAGTATTGGTTAACTTCGATTTGTGTCTGTGTCACTTACACCCTAAAGAGCATGGATATGAACGTTGGACATTGATACGACATGATATAACATGCGAACGTGTCAATTATTAAAAAACTAGGACATGATGCCCAAATAAATATAGATTTTACATGTATGCATGAAAGTAAATTTATTTATTTACATCACAAATGCAATTTATAACTCAAGTTGGTGATTTAACATGGTGTTAGAGCTTAGTTTGTAGGAGAACTTGGGTTTAGGTCTCTCTGCTTATATTTTTTTCCGTTTTCTTGGGTGTAGAAGAAAGTTTGAAAATTTATAGCACTCCAATTGTTTGTTCTAAAGCCTAGAAAGAGACTGATTGATGACTTTTGTTTATCAAAATAACTTGTTTGAATTTTGAAACTATACCCTTATTTGGTCTGTGTTGTTCTCAGTTTTTGATTCGTCGATTTGATTGGCTAATGGTGATATTTGTTTGTAACAGGGGAATTTAGTGCTATTCCAGGAAGAAAATCCAAACCTTGTACTACTTTTTATTCTTCTTACCAGTGTAGGTAACTCATGTTCATTGAATGATAAATTTTAGTGAAGGAATGCATTTTCAAAATTTTGGCATATTTATGAAGGGCTGCAGGTTAGGGTTGCCTAATTGTTAAGTGTTTTTGTATGGGACACAGACATTCAACACACCACAGATATCTGAAAATGCACTCAAAGTGTTTGCACAATCAACATTCAATTGCATTTCTTTTGTAGAATGTTAAATATTTGAGATGGACAAAGCCTCTTAAATTAAGTTGTTGGTTATAGTAAAATTTTTGTTGAACTTGTAATTTCTATGGGTAAAATGACATTTTGTTTTTACATGCTTCATGTCATGGTAGAGGTATTTAATGTTAAGACATTTGAAAGGGTGTGATTAGTCGGACTTTATCTTTTGTAAGACTACAACAATCTCTACAAATAATTAGTTTATTCATATGTTTCTAGTGGTGTCTGAATTAATTTGTGTTGTTATTTTTCAGGTTAGAAATTTCTTGAAGAGATGCAAAATATGGTCAAAGAATTCAAGGATTTAATTTTTCAAGCTTTTTTTTTTTAATATATGTAAGCACAGTTTAAAATTTTTTATTTAATTCCTTTGTATATACTTTTGAACATATTTAACATTCATTTATGAAATATATGACGTTATTCCATTGATATGTGGTTATGATTTAAAGTATAGTATATAGTGTGTATTAAATTCTTGAAATGCGCGTACAAAAATAATATTGATTATTGTTCAAATATGTCGAATCTTTTTAGTAATTAATCACACTTAAAAGATGTGATCTAAATGTTATTAATCACACTTAAAAGATGTGATCTAAAGTTTATTATCACAGGTTTTATTAGTTTTTAATCACACTTAAAATGTGTGATCTAAAGTTTATTATCACAGGTTTTATTAGTTTTTAATCACACTTAAAAAATGTGATCTAAATGTTTTTAATCACACTTAAAAGGTGTGATCTAAATGTTATTAATCACACTTAAAAGGTGTGATCTAAAGTTTATTATCACAGGTTTTATTAGTTTTTAATCACACTTAAAAGATGTGATCTAAAGTTTATTATCACAGGTTTTATTAGTTTTTAATCACACTTAAAAAATGTGATCTAAATGTTTTTAATCACACTTAAAAGGTGTGATCTAAATGTTATTAATCACACTTAAAAGGTGTGATCTAAAGTTTATTATCACAGGTTTTATTAGTTTTTAATCACACTTAAAAGGTGTGATCTAAATGTTATTAATCACACTTAAAAAGTGTGATCTAAATGTTTTTAATCACACCTTTTAACCCTTAAAAGGTGTGATTAAAAATGACCCTTTTTAATCACACTCCCAAAGATCACACTTTAATAAAAAGGTGTGATTAAATAACAAACATCACACCAAAAAAGTGTGATCTTTATCTGTTTTTGTAGTAGTGTTGGCCATCAACACATGTAAACAAGAGAAGAGGAGGGGGGACAACTCCCACCCATTTGGGACCTCAAAACGCCCTTTTCACCATTGAAATTCCTCTGGAATTCAGTGGTTTAAAGATCAAAAAAAGTTGGTTTGAAAGGTGGTGAAAGATGGCTCAAAAGGCCTCACAAGCCAAGAGCAAAAAGGAGAGACAAACCCCTAGCCAAACAAGGCTTAAACCATCATTTAGAACCTCAAAAATCAGAGTTTTTTATGATTCAAAACCAGCCCCAAAATAGTCCAAAACAATGGGAAAATGATGGTGAAGCAAGTGTTAAAGACAAGCTTAAAGGGTGAAAGTTTTACCTCTTAGAGAGAAGCACACTTTGAGGCACAAAACCAAGTCAAAACCTCCTTAATGAGCTCCAAGAAGAACTTCTAGCAACCTCAGCCCAATGATCAACAACTCTTGTTAAGGGTTGATAGGTTGAAGATGGATGTATGCAAGGTTCTAGCACAAAACTCGTAGAGAGAGAGGAATCTAGAGAGTGGATTGAGAGAGAGAGGCTCCCAAAGCTTTTTGCCAAAATTGTTCTAATCTATCCTCTAATGTTCTAACCCCTGAAAATGAGATATAAGGCTTCATTATATAGAAAAATATCACCTTTGGTCGAAATATCTGAGCTAGGACAGGTGGCACTAGCTGGAAACAACTGGAAGAGAAATATCTGCCAATTCTGGGCTTTCTAGACATTTTTGGCCGATTGGCCAACATTTGTGGCCGATATGGTTCACTTTTGGCCGACCTATAGCTGCTGAGGTCAAATTGTGGCCGATGCACTTCCATAGGGGCCGATGGAAAAAAACAGTCCTAGTCCCTGACTTGAAGCAAGCCTAATTCCTTTATCTGGACTCCTTTTCAAGTCATTCTTGAGCCTAAACAGTAGCCCCAGAAGTCTTCTTTCCAAATTTGGCAGCCTCACCTCAAAATTACATGTGTGCTAAGAGATATCCCTCTTTTAGTGAAGGCTGCTCAGTTTCGGTCCAACCAGAATGATGCCCAACTTCATCCAATCGTATCTTCGCCATCCGGACTCGGCTTTAGGAGATTCTTAACTGAAAAATGAAGCCCCGGAAGTAAGATTTCCAACGGTGGTGGCCTCATAGCTTAAATCCAAGTGCATAGATAGATAAGCCTGATTTAGCGAGGATCGCTCGAGACTCTCTTAGCGATTCATACCCAACTTCTTCCTCATCTAAGTTTCTTCCCTCTTCTCCTCTTTTCTTCAACTTCAAACCCCTAAACAAGGTGTTTTGAAAGATTTTTCAAAGATTTCAACTCTCTTTCATTCATTTCCACTTTGTCCTTGCTCAGTTTACCGAAAAGCGCAACATTGGACAAAATGCGAGCCTTGGAACATTGTAGAAACTTTATTTCAAAGATGTTTTAAGGTCTAAAAACCATTCAAAATAGCTTTTGCCCAAAATGGGGTGTGAGGTTGGGATTTGACTCTCCTCCTGTCAAAGAAATCTAACTTTGCTCTACACATCTTTCACCACCAAGTAAACCATCAGTAGTGCCCAAGTTTTAAGGGCGGTAAAAAATGGGGTGTCTACACCAGCGTCTCGCACGTGCGGCACGTACCCCGCACGTGCGCAGCCTCTCTCCCACACGTGCGGCCCTCAGCCCCACACGTGCGGCCTTCAGCCCTACACATGCGGCCTTCCCTTGTCGCACCTCCTCCAACACCTGCATATATTACAGTGTGTAGCCCCAGACCTCGCCTAAATTTTGCACGTGTGGCCCTTCTCCCGCATGTGTGGCCCCTAGTTTCGACCCCAAAATTTTCCCCGCTCCATTCTAGGCACCTTGGACCGGACCTCGCACCGTTCGGAACAAGTGGAAATCAACACCAAAGAAACAAGAACAAGAATTTTGAGGAAGAACTTCCGAGCGCAACAACCCAGACGATTAGCAAGGCTTCAAGTGAGACCCCGACACACTAACATGATAAATCCGAGGTTAAACAAAGAAAAAGAGATGGATGGCATACTAGGTCATCACAACCTCCCCACCATAGGAAATTTCATCCCTGAAATTTAAACAAACCAACCAAAAAGGCTCTCGCAATTATGACCATCCTAACAACATTATCAAGTCGCAACATCAATGCTCAGCCAACATCTACCATTTTCTTCTTCATCATTTCATCAAAACACAATCACTCATACTAGACATATAAAATAAAACATCTTTAGCAAAGTGTCATTCCTTCACAATCTCATGCTCAGTTTAACAATACATACAACAACATGTGATCAACAATTTAACACTTTTATCCTTCAACACTAGGGAACATTACAATTTAAAATAGAACAACTAAGCATCATCAAAAAAATCTGGATACTTGGAGCAAACTTCCGTCTCCCCCTCCCGCGTCGCTTCTTCAACGCCATGGTGTCTCCACAACACCTTTACTAACGGTATAGTTTTGTCTCGTAGCACTTGTTCTCGGGTATCTAAGATTTGAACTGGTCGCTCATCGTAGGAGGCATCCTCATCTACCTCTAGATCAATCTAATCTAGCACATGAGAAGGGTCGGGTTCGTACTTCCTAAGCATGGACACATGAAACACATTATGAACTCCCGAAAATTGTGGCGGTAAAGCTAACTGATATGCCACTTCCCCAATTCTCTCCAATATCTCAAATGGCCCAATAAACCTCGGAGACAGCTTCCCGCTCTTGCCAAACCTCATTAAACCCTGCCTAGGTGAGATCTTAAGGAAAACATGGTCACCTACTTTGAAGGATAAGGGTCGTCTCCTCTTATCGGCATAACTTTTCTGTCGGCTTTGGGCCGTAGCTAACCTCTTTTGAATGAGAGCAACTTTCTCGGTTGTCTCCCTAACAATTTTCGAACCCAATAACGGTGTATCCCCCACCTCGGTCCAACAAACTTGTGATCTACAAAGTCGGCCATACAAGGCCTCAAATGGTGCCATCTCGATACTAGCTTGGTAACTATTATTGTAAGCAAACTCAATCAACGGTAAGTGCCTCTCCCATGACCCCTTGAAATCTAGGACACAAGCTCTAAGCATGTCCTCCAAAATCTGAATGGTACGTTCTGGCTGCCCATCGGTTTGGGGGTGATAAGCGGTGCTAAAAGTCAGCTTAGTTCCCAATGCCTCTTGAAGACTTTGCCACAACTGGGCAGTGAAACAAGGATCCTTATCTGATACAATGGTTACTGGAACCCCAAGAAGTCGAACTATCTCCCTAATGTATAACTCTGCCAAATGCTTAACTAAGTCGCCGGTATGCATCGGAATGAAGTGTGTGAACTTAGTCAACCTATCAATAATCACCGAAATGGAGTCACTACCCCACTGTGTTCTAGGAAGCCCAACTACAAAATCCATGGTAACATGCTCCTATTTCCACTCGGCTATTGGTAAGGGTTGTAACAAACCCACTGGTCTTTGGTGTTTGGCCTTCACTTGTTAACAAGTAAGGCACTTCGACACGAAGGATGCAACATTCAGCTTCATACCCCTACACCAAAACTGACGACTAAGGTCACGATACATCTTTGTGCCTCCTGGATGTACAGCAAGGGGTGAGTGATGGAACTCCCGAAGCACTTCCTCTCTACAAGATTCAGGTACAAACAAGCGGTCTAGGTAACGTATACTCTGATCCGAGTGAATGTTCAAAGCTTTCTCTTCTTTCCCGTTGGAGATTCTATCATGAATTAACTTTACTTCACGGTCTCCTTGTTGTGCCTCTACAACTTTGCTAATCAAGGTAGGTTGAACACTCAAAGTAAACAACGTTGCACCATCTTCAGACTCGCCCAAATGCAATTCAAACTAGCCTATATCCCCCAACATAACCCATTCCCGAATGGCCACACTTGCCAAACTACTCACGGGTTTTTGACTTAAGGTGTCGGCCACCACATTGGCCTTCCCCGGGTGATAGTGTAAATCGAAATCATAATCTTCTAAAAACTCCATCCACCTCCGTTGAGATAAATTCAAGTCTTTTTGGGAAAACAAATATTTCAAGCTCTTATGGTCGGAGAAGACCTCAAACTTCTCGCCATATAAGTAATGCCTCCAAATTTTCAAGGCAAACACTACTGCGGCTAACTCCAAATCGGGGGTAGGGTAATTTTTCTCATGAGCCTTCAATTGCCGTGAACTGTAAGCTACAACCTTTCCCCCTTGCATCAACACACAGCCAAGCCCATCTCGAGATGTATCACAATAAATAGTGTAACCCAAACCTCTCTTCGGAATGATCAACACCGGTGCCGTAGTCAATCTAGTTTAAGCTCATGGAAAGACCTTTCACAAGCCTTACTCCACACAAACTTGACCCCCTTTCTAGTCAACCTAGTCAAAGGCACATCTAATCTAGAGAAGTCCCTCACAAAATGCCAATAGTACCCCGCCAATCCCAAGAAACTCCAGATCTCAAAAACATTTTTAAGTTGCTCCCAATCTTTGTACCGAATCTATTTTTGAAGAATCTAAAGTTACTCCCTCTCTTGACACTACATGATCCAAAAACTTCACCTCGTTGAGCCAGAACTTGCACTTCTCAAATTTGGCATGCAATCGATGCTTTCTAAGCAAATCAAGCACTACCCTCAAGTGAGTCTCGTGCTCTTCTTTGGAAGTTGACTAAATTAGGATGTCGTCCACAAAGACAACCACAAAATGGTCCAAGTATTCCCTAAAATTTGGTTGATCAAATCCATAAAGGAAGCTGGTGCATTAGTCAACCCAAATGGCATTACAAGGAACTCATAGTGGCCATAACACGTACGGAAGGCCGTTTTCTGGATGCCCTCCTCCCGAACTCTTAACTGATGATACCCCGACCTCAAATCTATCTTCGAAAAGCAACACGACCCTCTAAGTTGATCAAACAAGTCATCCATTCTGGGTAAAAGGTATTTATTCTTGACGGTAACTCAGTTCAACTTGTGGTAATCGATGCACAACCGTAACGACCCATCCTTCTTCTTTGCAAAAAGAATCAACGCTCCCCAAGGTGACATACTAGGGTGAATGAAACCCTTGTCTAAAAGCTCTTGGAGTTGAATTTTCAACTTATGCAACTCTGCAGGTGCAAACCTATACGGCGCCATAGAAATTGGTGTCGTTCCAGGCACTAAGTCAATGGTGAACTCAATCTCCCGATGGGGTGACAAACTAGTAAGGTCCTTGGGAAACACATCCGGGTATTCACAAACTACCCTTGGTAACTCAACACGAGTCTCGTCACTCTCACTATCCAAGAGAGCAAGAAGAAGGCCACTAAGCTCGTTTCTACTACTAGGGTCAAAAACTAGCAACAAGACCCTATCAACCCGGTCTCCCAGGATGTAAAAACAATCACTACTCGATGTGCACACACCCTCTGACGAAAACAATCAATCACTACCCGATACGAAGACAACCAATCCACGCCTAGAATAATATCAAAACTCGACATGTCTAGCAACACAAAAGCAAACGGGAGCCGACGCCCGGCGACCTCTATCTCACAACCACGACATCCCCGATCTAAGTCAATTGTACCCCCAATTGGTGACTCTACTCTTAGCGGAGGCGCTAACCGTGCCACCTCTAACCCCAATGCAGATCCGAATGCAGCAGACATGAATGAATGAGACGCACCTGTGTCTATCAACACACTGGCCAAAGAATTAAACACAATAAAAATACCTCTCACAACTAAGGATTCTGGCAACTGCTCTGGTGCAATAATAGCGTACATGCGCCCCTGTGGCCTCTGATCAACCTGTTCATCCCTCGGAGCGTAGCCTGCTGTACTGACTGAGCCGAAGCATCTCCCTAGTTAATTCACGAAGTCTGAATTGAATGAGCCTACTGGTGGCTCTGAGTTTGCCTTGACCCCGATGCGCCAAATACGCCCCCCAACTGCGACCAAGCTCTCTTCATATGCCCTGACTGACCGCACTCGAAGCAAGTAGGTCCCTGCCCTCTACTCTGGGACTAATTCTGAGATCGATTAGATGATGGTGGTGGCAACATCTGTTGTCCTCTTCCCTTCTATGGACATGCAAAGGCCTTGTGATCCGGTTGGCCACACTTGAAGCAAGAAAACCCACTCGGTGTACTCTTTCCTGGGCCCGCACTAGGCAAGGGGAAAGTGGATCTTGGCTATTACAGCCGAGACTGGGATGAAAAGGTGTTTCTACTCTTCTTGTTGGGCCTATAGTCCCCTTGTGACCCTTGGCCCTTAGACCTCAAATTCTGAACTCTCTCCTTCTCAGCCTCCACAGTAATCTCCACATGTGCGGCTGCCTCCACAAGATGGTCATAATTTCATATCATGTTCCTGGCAACCTTGAACAAGATCTTGGTTCTAAGCTTCTTCTCATACTCAATGCAACAGCGCACTTCCGTTGTTACCAACTTCGGTGCAAACCGGGACAAACTAGAAAAGGCTACTTCAAACTCGGCCATGGACATATTGAGTTGCTTAAGTTCTTCGAACTCCTTCCTCAACCTCTCCCTAGTAATGGGAGGTAGGTACTTGTCTTGGAAGGCCATAACAAATGGCTCCCATGTCGGTTCTATTCGGCCTTTAGCATACTTCCACCATTGGCCCACGTCCCCTTTAAGGTAGTAACTCATGAGAGTCACTCCAAGCTCACTGTCTTCTATGTGAAGCATCTCAAATGTCTTCACTATTTGTTCAAGCCATTCATCCGCTTTCTTAGGCTCGAGGCCATCATAGAACTCATCCGGCTTGGCCCGCAAAAACTCCCTCGTAAGGAAGCTCACCCTCATCTCTATGGCGTTCTCCCTAGCTTGGGTCTCCGCCATTTCTCAAGCTAGGGCCCCCATTGCGGTTTGACCCGCTTGCTTCGGTATTTCAGCTTGCTCCACTTGCTCATATTAGCATGGCCAAAACCCTCTTCTTGCATCGGAACCTCATGGACCGGTACCCCATGAACACCCCGGCGACCCCGACCACGCCTTCCACCTCAACCACCATGAGTTTGAACCCTTCTTGACATCCTAATTAAGGAACAAGATAAACAATTTAGCACATAATTCCAAATGTGTTCGCAGCTTGCCTCACACGTTAGACTATAACAATCATATATATTCTATCACACCAATATTTCAATTCACTCCACATAAGCACTTAGTTACATAAACACCTACAAATTATCCTTTAGTGATGAGATTCGTCCCATGAAAAATCAAGAATTCTTAGTAGAACGAGTATTGATCAAGTACCCTTCTAATAAGACCTCAAGGAATCTAATAGGCACAAATAACATCCCAAAAGTCCAATCCCAAACCCACATAGTAACATAAGCATGCTATCACATAATCACGAAGAGAAAAACGTTTCCTAATCATGCGAAATTAACCCATTGTGGTAAAATAACCACTTCCCACGAGCCCCAAGTATTCAAACTCGGTAGCTCTGATCCAAGTTGTAACGCCCCGAAATAAACCAATATACATAATACATTAACTCACATTCACTAGATAATAATGGCAAATCTCCAACCCTTAGATCCTTAATCAATAGAGTTATTACAAAAGTTCCACATGCGAATACACATTCAAAGGTATGAAAAACACATGAATCTATAGCATACGAAGCATCTAGTCTCAAGTAATTAGAATGCCCTTAAAGGCTTACATCTTCCAAGGCATAAGCCCGGTTACACAAAATGGTCTCTCAGACCCACACATGTTTAGCCCTTGGCTAGCAAAATAAATACAACAAATAGAGTTGTCTACTCTTCACAAAATATATATCCACACCCTCAACTCAGTGGGACTACCACAACTTTACCTGCACCAAATCCCATAGGGGTGAGCATGATGCCCAGTAGAGAAATCCTTACAAAGTATATACAGTTATGCAATTTATCCAATATTTGATGCAAATGCAAATGCCATGCAATGCCATTTCAAGGATAATCTCATTTCATGCTCTTTTAGAAAACCACCATAATCTCAATAACATTTTGTAATCTCATTAATTTCAAATTTCAAGTTTTTAATCATTAGGGGCGGTAAATACGACTCAGGTAATCCCTAAGTTGGTGTCTGCAAGTAGGCTCAACAAGCACTACCAATAACCCCACTTTATTGGTTGCTAACCAAAAGGGAAGTGGTACCTCCTCCGCGCGTGTTTTGGGTCTTTCACCCCAGACACTCAGGCCAACTTATCAACTCATCCGCACCTCCAAATCGGACATACCAACGTATTTACCCCATACACATTTCCCTAGTTCTTATTACATTATGTTTTCTTCTCTTGAAATAAATGTTTCCAATCTAAATTCACAATGCATAATAATTAATTTCATGCAAATGCAATGCAATGATCTTCCTTGCCTCGTAGAATTTCTCCATTTTCAAGTATCTTGACAACAATATCAAAATAAATACATAACCCATTTCCTCTCTTCCATGTTATTTCACAAAATAACCATATGCTATCAACACACAACAACAATTCCTTATCATGTACAAGTCTTAACAATTTGGTATCTCCCAGACTACATATGATGTTTTCAAACATTAATCTCCAAGATTTTACAATTCTCACAATCCATGGTACACAACAATTTGCCACCTCACAACTATACATGTTCAAGTATTTAGCAATAATGTTAAAATAATTTCTCATTTCTCATATATCAAGAAGATTGCTATTTTGCAAAAACATATTATGAAATCTACTCTCATTCACTCTCTTATCACAAGAAAAGAAATAAATCCTTAGACTTTTTCATATTTCTCCAAAACCCCTAATTTCTAGGGTTTTTCATTAAAAACCAAACATTTCCCCATTTCTTTAGCGAAGACCCACCAAAAAAATCTTCATTTAATTAATGAAAGTGAAACACTTAAACATTAATTTTTAAACGCTTGTAGAAGTCCCAAACGTCCTAGGGAGAGCCCATTTTGTTCAATGGGCTTACTACAATTCAGACTCAAATGTCATGGTCCTGAATCTAGTCTCGCAAAGTGCAATGCAAGACCGATAAATCGCCAAACAGTCCAAATCTGGCAAATCATTTTGGAAAACTGATTGTTGTAAAAAAGTGCCAAACATGGACTGCTTTGCAAGATACAGAGTCGCCACCTAAATATTTTATTTTTGGGAAATTTTGGAAACCCTGACTCGTGCCTAAGGCCACGTGTCCGTCATCACTAAAGTTGCCTCATCTCGGGAACTTGGGTACGATTGGGGAAGGACATCTATGAGCACCCCCACTCGCCCGATCAAAGGATCGGCCTTTACTAACATGATATCTTGTTTTAGAAAACACATGCGTTCTTATTCCGGTTATTAGCCTAGAATTACTATGTGATGCACACAACACACAAGTATAAACTAGATCGCCTAAATTGGAACGAAACATCTCATGTTTGTTTGTTTGAAAATGGTTTGAAGGTGCTACTCACAAGTAGGCTAAGATGTGGATTTGCCACCCTCAGATGGGCTTAAGAAAATATGATTTTGCCACTCTTAAGCGGGCTTCAAACTCGCATTTCGATGAATTGTTCCAATTCAAGTAATCCAACCTTCACCCACAGGCATTTAGGCAGTTATATCACATAAGCAGTTAGCCTCACAACAAGCATGCTGTCATGGTAGTCACTCACACACATGCAAGGATGCTAAAGCATAAACACACACCGAGTACTCCTAGCCAAAACAGAAACTAGTTAGTAATCTATGCATGATCCTAGTTTAAGTTAAGATGTCTAATGCAACACATGCAAAATGCAACTAGAAATAGGCTCGGCTATTCTAAGATGACATGTGAAAATGCAACTTGAAACATGTATTCAACTTTGGTATTGAAATACGATGTAATTAGTATTATGCGCCGAGCCCGGTGCATGCAAGACGAATGAATGAATGCAAACATGTGAGCATCAGGATGCTAATTGAAATATGCCCTAAACTAACCATCAAAGGCTGGTAAATAAAAGGGAGAAAGACGTGGGGTTGGAAGACATGCATCACACACATGTACACTTATTACAAATTTGCCCTCTCGACGGAGGGTCCGAAAGAATAATACAAATTAACTAACTAACTAGCTAATTAATTATTACACAATACTTAACTAATTGAACAAATTAATTAAACTACTAAAGTAGTAAAGAGGCCTCGGGAAGAGGGACAAATGCATGCATGCTCGGCTCCGCTCGGAAATTTATCGCCATGCTCATGCTACCCCTGTTTACACTGCTCTGCACCTCTGAAAACTGCACAAGTCTCAAGGATGCTTTTGAATCACCTTCTGGGTGCTGTGAGAGGCCATCGGCCAAGTGGAAAGGCCATCGGCCAAGGGGAACTGGTCATCGACCAATAATGGGGATCTCGGCCATAAATTTGTAGCCGACGGGAACTGAAGATGGCCAACCGGCCATCTCTTCCTACAGAATGTTGTTTTGCTGCAGCAAAGGACAAACATAGCATGGCAATGTATTTACAAGACAATGTATGCACGACCACCCTCCCTATCATGTCATGGGCTCAAGGGAGTATAGTTCTCAACCCTCGAGCCATCAATCACGTATTTCAATGCATGGTGTCCAAAGGAGCCAAGCGTGCAATTTAATTTCAAATGAAATGCACAAAACACATAAGGGACCCCAACCTCTATCATGCTTGATCAAGAGGCAAGGAAATGCACACACAATGTTATGCAACCTAAGCACGTAAGCAAGCATGCAAGCAACTCAAGCATGATGCAAACTCAATGCAACATAAGCATGCTAATGACGATGCCATACAAGGCTAATGGTGACAAGCATGCCAAATGCAATGTAATCTAAATATGCAACAAGCATGCGACAACATGCAAGGCAAGCATGCAACAACATGCAAAGCATGGACTCAAACCAAAATGGACAGCTCTCAAATAGGCCCAAATTAGTGGCTATAATGCCAAAATGATGGTGCCAAAATGCAAAGCAAACATGCATGCCAATTGGCCTAAAGACTAAGGCATGAAAGGAAAACTCTTAAGCACACTTAAAAGAGACAAACATGGACATGTGACAATCATGGTAAGCTCTGAAATCATGTTAGGAATGATGCCAAATCAATCAAACTACACAAGTAAAGCATGCAAGAAAGCCCAAAGCTTGAGGCTAGCCAAGGGACTCAAACCATGGCCACACAAAGCAAGCCCCAAAGGGCCAAGGGGACCTAAAACAGTGCCAAGGCAGGTCCAAATATGACCAAAAACAAACTCGAAAGTAGCGAACACAAGCTAGAACACAATGCCAAAAACATGAGGCATGCAAGGCTACCAAAGAGGGTGTTACACTACACCTATCAAAACCACACATGGCATGAATTAAGCCAATAAAATTAGAGTTATGGCATGTTAGAATGAGCCCCAAAACCCACTTAGATGGCATCCCAAAGGCCTAAGTATGATGGCATACACAATGACACATTCATGAGCCATAAAAACACAAAACCCTTCAAAGCGTTAAAGGAATGGTAAGTGCAAGCATGTGAGCATGAAACATGGACTGAAATAACATAACAAGTGATGCCAAATCACTTAAATGGCCTAAGTAAAGCATGCTATTAACTTGGACACTCAAAGCTGACAAGCTAGATTGAACCGAGGCTATACAAAACAATGCAAGCGTGGCTAAGACAACACCAAACAAACCTTAAGCATGGTAAAAAGAAGCTAAGAACTTCATGGAGTTGAGCCAAAATCATGCTAAAATGACATGTTACAACATGATGCATGTTAAGGCGAATCAGAAGATGCAAGGCAAGTACATGAAACATGTTAGAGCTAACTAAACCAACTCAAAACAGAGGTGTATTATGGCAAAACAAAGCCTAATACATGCTGAAATAAAGCTAAAACGAGCTAAGCACACATGCTACCTATATAAGCCATTTATGCAAGCATTCAAGACAACAAGGAGAGGGGATGACCCTCTCCTATTAAGAAGTCAAAACCACCTTTCCACCACTGAAAATCCTCTGGATTTCAGCGGTAGAAGGTCATGCAAAGGTAAGAGCAAGGGCCAAAAGGGATGGCCTAAAATAAGGCCTAACAAGGCCTTGGAGGGGGGAAGCAACCCCAAACCTAAAGTGACCTTAAACAAAGATTTAAAGCACTAAAAATCAGAAATTTTATCAGTCAAGAGCTAAGCTTAAAACAATAAGCAAGATAGGCTAAAAGTTCATGCAAGAATGGGGAATCTAAAGCAAGAATGCTCACCCTTGTAGAACCTCTTCAAGATCGAAGCTCCAGCAGGTTTTCTGAGTTCAAACCAACCCAAGAACACTAAAATCAACCTTCTAACACCTCAGCAACCAAGGATGGTGTTCTACTAGGTGCTCTAGTGCAAAAGTATGAACAAAATGCACTTTAAGGCACAAAATACACACAAATGTAAAGAGATAGGAAATATAGAGGTAGATAGATATAGAACTTCTAACCCTAAATTTCAGAAACCTGGGGAAGGGAGGAGGGCCTCCGCTCTTATAGAAATCCCAATTCTAAGGCTTCTTAGAGAAGCTAAACAAGGGGCAAATCCCTCCATACATATTGTACGTACCAGCTCAAAATATCTGCATAAAGAAGATGAACAGGATTCGGCCACAAAATATGGCCGTTCGACCAACAAAGGGGCCGATCGACCAAAAACAGCGCCGATCGGCTAACACCTTTGGCCGATGGAAGGAAATCATGGCCGATGGCCTCAAGCCTTGGCCGGTGGGTTGAGGGAATGGAAAACAAGCCACCCTCTCCCCTCAGAAGCAAAAACACAAGTGTTTGGTCCACCACCAAGCACAAAACAGGCAAGTTGAGAGATCTTGAGGCAAGGCACGCGGCCGAGACTTCCGAGAACTCAAAACGAACACAATCATGGATGATCATCGAGTGTTCAAACAATGACGTCCAAGTCATAAGGACGGTCAAAAATGGGATGTCCACAGTTGCCCTTGTTTGACAGAACTCGAAAGTCATAAGATGACGGGAGTGAATGTCAAAGCCCTAGAGACGACCCATTTTTGACAAGGCCGAAGACTTAGACAAGCAAACAAGATAACAAAGAGATGCGCCTGCAGGCAGGGGCAAGATGCAAATGCACAACGCCGAGCATAACTTATGATCATGCAAGGAGAGCTGTAATGAAGCATTTATGCAAAATAAATGCAACAGTTTAAGCAGGCGAAAACAAATCCAACTACATTACAAGAAGAAAGGATGTAAGAAAATTATACATCTCACGCGGAGTACATACAATACCGTCTGGTTCGTTTGGTCGTGCCAGCTTCAAATGAACCGTACATATAATATTGTGCCTACATAAGAAAGAAACTCAACAAGTACAATATTGTTAGAAACATGCATAGCAATGCAAGTGAAAAGCGCATAAAAACGCAAATGGAGTGGTGCATGACAATGCAACCTAAGTGTGACACATAACAATGCGGTGAGAAGCATAACAATGCAACTTAGGTGTGACGCATAACAATGCGGAAGGGATGCAAGACAACGCAACCTAAGTGTGATGCATTGCAGTGCAGAGTACTTAACAAGTGCAGATAAGATGCGCAGGATAGCGCGAATGAAATGCAATGCATTAACAAGTGCAGATGGGGTGCGCAAGATAGCGCGAATGATGCAATGCACTATATAACAAAAAGATGTAAATGATATTCAACGTAACGAAACAATGCAAATGGTATGCAATGTATTTGAGATGATCAAACCACAAGCAGTACAAAACCACACAAATATCATAAAGGGATGGAGATGCAACATCAGACTGCTTTTAACACAAAACAATGCAGTGGGCACGAGCCGAACACTGCCTAACACAGGCTAAGTGCCTACATCCTCAGTGCTGGCCCAACCCGGCATGGATGCTTACACATAACGGAACTGTGTTTCAACGTGAAAGGGGTACGAGCACATGCAAAACTATGTGTTTCGCAGAGAGACCACAAAGTACAAGTAATTGGGTGGTATGATATAAGTGAGGAATGATCTGCTGAGGAAAGATCGCGATCCTACATGCTGAATGCAACAAAACAAAGTACAATACAATAGATGCAATGGATAAAGTGAATAAGGCGCGCAGCCAAACCACATTTTGCCTGGAAAAGGCATGGACACAAACAAACCACGTCTAACACAGAAATGGTGCCGTCACCCTCAACAATAGGCGCATACACATAATCTCATAACCATGCTTTAACACGAAAAGTATGGGCACATGCCAGACTAAGCTTAACATGGAAAGGCGCAAGTGATAGATGGACAATGCAGCTGAATGCAACAAACTACAAAATGCAATGGATGCAATGAATGAAGTGAATAAGGCACGCGGCCAAACCACATTTTGCCTAGAAAAAGGCATGGACGCAAACAAACCACGTCTAACACAGAAATGGTGTCGTCACCCTCAACAATAGGCGCATCACATAATCTCATAACCATGCTTTAACGCGAAAAGTATGGGCACATGCCAGACTAAGCTTAACATGGAAAGGCGTAGGCGATGCAACAGATATGCAATGAGTGCATGCGATAAATGCTAAGTACATTGCAATAAACATACTAGATGATGTAGTAATTAGGAAGCGAAGGTACCTTACAGGGGCAATTGGCAATAACCTACCTCATGCTATTGGGGATCTTCCCTTCCTTCTCGGTTGAACCGCAGGTACTACTTTCCTCCCTAACTATGGTCGCAACTTTCCCTATTCTCCAACAGGATGACAGACTAGGTTGGTTCAGTATCCAAGATTAAGGCGCACACACATGCTATCTCAATCTATGGGGCTGCCATACAGATTTCAAGCCGAGGATATACCCCTGTGTATTTAAACCAGACTTTAGCCTCGGAAATCCCGAACCTTTGCATTCTAGGCATGAGCCATTCGAACTCTAGTTTCCACCGTCTCAGTTGGTCTCCTACGAACTCATCGCAAACACAGGCATGTGGCTATACCAGACCACCGGAAGTCGTTCGTCGGCATGACAAACACCAAGGGAATTGCACCTTTAGAGGATTTAAGGTCTCCTAGACCCGAGGAGTGCACAAGATAGTGCGATGCCGGGTGAATGCATAAGACAGTGCGATGCAGGTGTGTGCACAAGACAGTGCTAAGACAAAGGGTGTGCAAGATAGTGTGAGCAATGTAATGCACTAACAAGTCCAAGTAAGATGTGCAGGAAGGCACGAAATGCACTAACAAGTGCAGGTAAGGTCCGTAAGATAGCGCGATGCAAGTTCAATGCAAAAGATACAAGCATTTTTTTTTATGCAAGATGAGAGTATGTAATGAAATGCACAGGATAGTGCGATGCGCAAGAAAGCACGAGTATAAACTGCACAAAACAGTGCGATGCGCAAGAGAGCGCGAGTGTAAACTGCACAAAACAGTGTGATGCACAAGATAATACCATAGATGCAAAGGGTGACAAACTCCAAACATGCAGGGAACACGAGAGGACGAAAAACAAACAATCAGGCGTGTACACAACACAACCTGAGACAAATTCCAAACACGCTGAAATCGTGTGAGGAAAAGGACACTCAAACCATGCTGAAATCATGAGAGGAGGTCGCAAACAACCCGCCCAGGTGTGTTCAAAACACATCCTGAGATAAATTCCAAACACGCTGAAATCGCGTAAGGAAAAGGGACACTCAAAGCACGCTGAAACCATGAGAGGAGGTCCAAAACAACCCCCTCAGATGTGTTCAAAACACATCCTGAGATAAATTCCAAACACGCTGAAATCGCGTAAGGAAAAGGGACACTCAAACCACGCTGAAGCCGTGAGAGGAGGTCCAAAACAACCCACCCAGGTGTGTTCAAAACACATCCTGAGATAAATTCCAAACATGCTGAAATCGTGTGAAGAAAGGGAAAACCTCTCAGCATAGCACACGCAAGAGAGGAAAGGGAAAACAAACGCATGCCAAACATGAGAGGAAAGGGAAACCAAACGCGTGCCAAACACGAGAGGAAAAAGGATACCGAATACGTGCCAAACGCGAGAGGAAAGGGGAACTAAACACGTGCCCAACACGAGAGGAAAGGGAAACCAAACGTGAGAGGAGAAGATAAACCAAATGCGAGAGGAGAAGATAAACCAAACGCATGCCTAGCGCGAGAGGAGAAGATAAACCAAACGTGTGCCAAACGCGAGAGGAAAAAGGAAACCAAACGCGTGCCAAACGCGAGAGGAGAAGGGAAACCAAATGCGTGCCAAACGCGAGAGGAAAAGTAAAACAAACGCGTGCCACGCGTGCCAAACGCGAGAGGAAAAGGTAACCAAACGCGTGCCAAACGCGAGAGGAGAAGGCAAACCAAACGGAACCGGAACTTCTCTGAATGAACAGTACAAACAATACCGTGCATAAATGAGAAAGAAACTTGATAGGTAGAATGCAACACAATGCATGATACTAAAGGAATGCAATAAACGGACAAAGCAGCGCTTTAGAAAACACCTCACGAGGTGAGTGGCGGTGAACCGCTCTACTCCGACGGGGACCTCCCCTTGTATTCTTCGAACACTTACCTTCAACTCGCAGTACAAAGGTCCTGAAATGTTGACAAGTACGACAACTTCATATAGAAGCCATAGCTGTTTCCCTTCCTAATCATATTCACAACTTTCCCTGATTGTCTGATCATATTCACAACTTTCCCTGATTGCAAACACAACCAAGATAACCATGGTAGGGAAAGGTACTCAGGGAGAACACATCTGATTGCCATTCTGGCTTTGGAATGGGCTTGAACTTGTGCTTGGGTAGAGGCACACTCACACTTCAGAGCATTGACAAGTCCTGAAGAGATCCATCCGGAATACAATCACAGAATTTGCTGAAGGTGAAACACACTCAGATGCTTCGGTTTTCCTCTTTTCTTTTGCGTTGCAATTTGGAACCTATATAGCTTCAGATAGGTCCTAGTTTTACTGTTCTAACATGATCTGGGTTGAACCCTGCAGTTTTATGAAAGAACGAAACTTGTTTTGCACAAATATGGAGAACGGCACGGCACTCTAAGCACAAAACGATTTATTTTTGAAATTGTAATGAGAAAAGGGTTCTCAACCGGGTATTGAGCCAATGACTGAACACAGCGCATCACGACTCAATAAAGGAAAGGAAAAGGGTAAACAACCTAAACACATCGAGGCACACTCGAAACGACTCAAAATGAGAATCGAGACAAACAAAACAAAATACACAACACTCAGACATGTTACAAAGGCGAGAGACCTCCAAGTTCGCGAGGAGCCAGTTTCTTCAGGTATTGTTTCCCACCCTTTCTTATTTGTGATTCTCACATCACTCAGCCCTCAGGCTCGGTTTTTCTTTTAAAACCCTTTTCTCGCCTTTTCTCTCAACGCACACCTCTCTATTCTTCAATCTCTCATTTTTTTATCCCTTCCCTGGGTGGTTGATGGATAAACAGGAAGGTGCAGGCTCTTGCCCCTAGCATTCTGCTAGATTCTTCTTCTTCTTATACCCACAATAGTGAACTTTCCCACAGAGGGGTTGTGCTACAACTGGGTGTGTAGCAAATCAGCAGCTGATATAGTTTGACGATGTTCTGCTGGGGAGTTTGGACATGATCAAATATGTCCAGACGAGGTAGTGGAATATCTTGAGCCATTCCAATTCATGCTTCACACTTGGCTTGAGAGCTTTCAGCCCTTTGCTGTTAGCTTCAGCTGTGCCCCTTTCCTGGCAGGTAGAATGCCCTTTCTAGCAAGTATGTTGACAGTGGGGGAAAGGCAGAAAACCTGACTCAACTGTGCCCCTAGTTCATCATTTTGACCATTTTTTGTTTCAGTTTTCTACTAAATCAATTTTGACCAAACTGAGAGTTAGATTAACATGCTTGTTCGATTTTCTGATTTACAATCATGCAAGTTACATTATGAGCACTGAAAATTTTCCTTTTTTGAGTCCAAGAAACGGTCCAGTTTTGAAAAAGATGGAATAATTTTCGAGAGAATTAGTCAACCTCAGTAAAAAAAAAAATTCTCAAAAACTATTTTTGCAAATGGCCACTGCTTGACCAATGCAGAATTTACTCTTGAGATGCACAACCTCAGATCCAAAACAATGGAAAATTGCCCCTTGTCAAAAGGGGACTGCACAGCAATAGAAAGTTGCCCCTTGTCTGAATGGCACCACAGCGCACTGTATGACAACGGAAAGTTGCCCCTTGTTTGAATGGCACCGCAGCGCACTGTAACCAGTTCCTATAGTGAAGATCACAGCCGAACTCTTGGATACAGAAATGACAAAGATGACCAGAACCATCACATGGACACAGTCAAATTTGAAGTGTTTTACGGCTGGACTTCAAAATGAAATTGCCTACGTATCGCAAAGATGGGAATCAAGCGTTACGTAGTTCGGGATTAGGGTACACTCGGGTATTAACCTCTCCTTTTGCGCTCTAACTTTTGCCAAGGTCGCCCTTTGGGTTTTCAACCTTGCGAGCTATGTTCTTCTTTTCTTTTCAATTCTTTTCATTTCTTTTCTTCTTCTTTTTTTTTTCATCTTTTCTTTTCATTTTCTTTTCATTTTCTTCTTTTCTTTTTTTCATTCTTTGTATTTTTTTCTTTTTTGTTCTTTTTGTTCTTTTCTTGCTCTAACTTTTGCTTGGGTAGCCCTTCCGTGTTTTTGGCCCAGCGAGCCTCTCAAGGGTAAAAAGTGTAACAAGTCCACGTTAAATGGTTGTAGGATATCGAATCCATCTGAATCCAAGAGAATGGCTGCTGATCGCTGATGATGTAGCAGTCCATCTAACCAGGTTTGAATTGTCCCCAATGTTATGGATAGGAACTCGGTTGTCCTTCAACAATACATTCTTCTTTCCTCCCTTCTGGGATTTGGCATTCTTGCCGATCTTCGTTATCTTGAGAAATGTCCCAATTTTTGACTCTTCGAGCACATCTGACATTTTTTTGCTCCTATTTCAAGGGCTGTTTCTAATCTGGCCACACAAGCCTCACATTGTGATTGACCGTTGAACATTCTGGATACAAGTTCAAGGTTTGAAAGCAAAAGGGGTCGAGTCTTGGGGCGTGAGAGCGATCCTAGGCTACACAATCTCAAGAGCGATTCCACACAAGTCTTAGTAGGACCACGCAAAACATTTTTTTGAAATCTTTTAAGAAAGCGACTAACCGCTCGCGCTGAAGACAGTACGGAACCAATCTTGATCAAGCAAGGATCCTTCTCAGTACTCACATTAACAAGCATGATCTCATTCATTAAGGGCTTAGCACGCCTCTCTTTCTCTCAATTGATCAAATTTTTGCAAATCCCGAGGAATTTCTTCCTCTTTATTTTCACCGCAAAATTCAAAAAGTTTTGAAAAACTTAGGTCAATGTAATGACTTAAAGGCACATGAGGAGTAGGTGAAAATGTACCGCCGTTTCATTGAAATCTATTCCCACAACTGGCTTGAAGCAGAAATAACCACAAAACATGAAAACCACTGTTGTTTCATTCAGATGTTCTGGTGTAACTGGCTCCATGACAGAAACAGACGCAAAAGAAAGCGAAAAGACAAACAAAACGAAATAATGATATCCGAGGTAACACGCCCGGAATCACCAAACTTCTGTACAACAGGACGAACTCGATACAACAAGACAGACTCTTAATAAAAAAGACTGACTCAAAACAATAAGGCAGACTCAAAACAAAACCACAGAACTGACTCCTTACCCAAGTCAGAAACTACAAAAACTAGCATTCGCAAATGCTCAAAATAGTGTGTGCCAAATGCCATATCTGAAGTAAATCGAGCACCGCTCGCAGGTGGTTCACCCTCCGATCACATCATATTATCCTTCAGGTTCACTGATCCAGTGATGACAGACTTTGCTGAGCTTGATGGGAGGATAACCCCATTGTCAATCAAATCTTGCACCTCGTGGCGAAGATGGAAGCAATTGTCGGTGCTGTGACCGGTCTATTGATGGTACGCACAGTACTAGGTAGTGTCATGACCAGATGGAAGACGACTAGGGAGAGGACGAGGCTTGAGGGGTTTGAGATGCCCCTTTTCAGCAAGGAATTGAAGAGCCTTGGACAAAGGCATATAGAGGGCATGGAAGACCCTGCGACCTCGGGGTAGATACTTCGACAGTTGTGGATTTTTGCTGGAGGCACTAGCAAAGGGGTCAGCAGGTGCTGGCTTGGTTTTCTGATCTTTCCCGGGTGTAGAATTAGGGTTTGGAGTAACAGTTATGGTATGACGGCCCTTCTCTCGATTTTCCCCTTGGCTTGAACTGCCCTCGGTCTGAGTGGGGAAAGTGTCATCCATAATTTTTGCAGCAGCTGCGAGTATCTGCTGTTTGTTTAGTCCTCCGGCTCTCAAAGCCTCAACAGCCTGCAGAAGTTGTTCATAGGGATCAGTGTCTGCCCCCACTTTATTCTTACCTCTCGTCTCTGCTTGGTCGAAGGTTTGGGTTGTTACATCAGTGCGAAGTCCTGTTGCCGTCGGCTTGCCATTGCCTACACTTAGGTTGGGTTCAGGTTGGTTGAGTTCAATTACAATTCACCCCAATAACAGGGGCTCTTCTGGCATGAAGTTTTCGGCATACAATGTGGTTGGTGGTAGAGCTAACATTCCATAGGCTAGATCAGCCACAGATCTCTGAAGATCGCCAATCATTGCCATCAGCTCAAAAGTGGTGGGCTCACGGGTTTAAAGTACTTGGGGTTCCCAGATTGGATGTGCAGAAGGTGACCTGGGCGGGTGTTGCATTTCAACATCGGTCTCACCCTGCATGGCGATTTCCTGGTTTAATGCCGCTGACATGACCACAATTTCTTCTGAATTTTGCATCATCATGAGTCTACTGAACAGAACAGAGATGATGTGATCGGTGGCTAGCGGATCAGATGAACCGGTGAGCCTTGACTGGCCTTTCTCTGCCTTGCCTCACCAAAGGAAGACACTGACTGCTCTGAACTGAATCTCTGACTTGACAAAGTCTATCGATACAAATCCGGTGTACTCGGGGGATATTGGAGCTTTCTGAAGCTATGGTTCCAATACTACCTTGCAAAAGAGAAAACAGACACCATCTCAACCTGATTTTACCAGAACAAATATGAGCACAGCTGAATGATTGCACTCTACCGAATTCTGCCCAAAATTCTACCTGTAAACTGATACCCTCACGTAAAATTGATTCCCCCAGATACTGATGCCCGCAGGCCTGATACCCAGACTTGCAAACTAATACATGCATTCCTGTAGAGACACACTTTAAAAGCACACAGCAAACAAGTGAGAGTCAAAACACCCCTATGGAGGGGTAGGGTTTCCCTGTCCTATTTTGTTAGGAGCTAGGGTTTCACTACGCACACAGCAGTTTCAAACAACCTACAATCGGGTAAGTAACCTAGTTTGGAATGGTCACTATGGATTTCGATATGCACTGGGTCGAATGGTCAAAAAGGGTGCCTCGGTGAAAACCGAGGTTTGTGTTCCCATCGTGATGGAGCCCGTAACCGCTCAACCTTATGGCACGCAGCCTCCAGCAAACTGTTCATGAATAGCAGATGGCAAACACGGTGTCCTAAGCGCACCAATGTAAATGCAATGCAAAGAAACACATAAGTATAATCAAAACAAGATATCATGAGTTCGAGTCAAGTTCTCTAAATCCCTAGCAGAGTCGCTAGAAACTGTAGACGTCCCAAACGTCCCGGGGAGAGCCCATTTTGTTCAATGGGCTTACTACAGTTCAGACTCAAATGTCACGGTCCTGAATCTAGTCTCGCAAAGTGCATTGCAAGACCGATAAATTGCCAAAGAGTCCAAATCTGGCAAATCGTTTTGGAAAAATGATTTTTGTAAAGAAGTGCCAAACATGGACTGCTTTGCCAGATACAGAGTCGCCACCTAAATATTTTATTTCTGGAAAATTTAGGAAACCCTGACTTGTGCCGAAGCCCACGTGTCCGTCATCACCAAAGTTGCCTCGGCTCGGGAACTTGGGCAAGATTGGGGAAGGTCATCTATGAGCACCCCCACTCGCCCGATCAAAGGATCGGCCTTTACTAACATGATATCTTATTTTTGAAAACACATGCGTTCTTATTCCAGTTATTAGCCTAGAATTACTATGTGATGCGCACAACACACAAGTATAGACTAGATCGCCTAAATTGGGACGAAACATCTCATGCTTGTTTGTTTGAAAATGGCTTGAAGGTGCTACTCGCAAGTAGGCTAAGACGTGGATTTGCCACTCTCAGGTGGGCTTAAGAAAACATGATTTTGCCACTCTTAAGTGGGCTTAAAACTCGCATTTGGATGAATTGTTCCAATTCAAGTAATCCAACTTTCACCCACAGGCATTTAGGCAGTTATATCACATAAGTAGTTAGCCTCATGGCAAGCATGCTGTCATGGAAGTCACTCACACACATGCAAGGATGCTAAAGCAAAAACACTCACCGAGTACTCCGAGCCAAAACAGAAACGAGTTAGTAATCTATGCATGATCCTGGTTCATGTTAAGATGTCTAATGCAACACATGCAAAATGCAGCTAGAAATAGGCTCGGCTATTCTAAGATGACATGTGAAATGCAACTTGAAACATGTATTCAACTTTGGTATTGAAATACAATGCAATTAGTATGATGCGCCGAGCCCGGTGCATGCAAGACGAATGAATGAATGCAAACATGCGAGCATAAGGATGCTAATTGAAATATGCCCTCAACTAACCATCAAAAGCTGGTAAATAAAAGAGAGAAAGACGTGGGGTTAGAAGACATGCATCACACGCACGCACACTTATTACAAATTTTCCTTTTCGATGGAGGGTCCCAAAGAATAATACAAATTAACTAACTAACTAGCTAATTAATTATTACACAATACTTAACTAATTAAACAAATTAATTAAACTACTAAAGCAGTAAAGAGGCCTTGGGAAGAGGGACAAATGCATGCATGCTCGGCTCCACTCGGAAATCTATCGCCATGCTCATGCTGCCCCTGTTTACACTGCTCTGCACCTCTGAAAACTGCACAAGTCTCAAGGATACTTCTGAATCACCTTCTGGGTGCTGTGAGAGGCCATCAGCCAAGTGGAAAGGCCATCGGCCAAGGGGAACTAGTCATCGACCAATAATGGGGATCTCGGCCATAAATTTGTAGCCGACCGGCACTGAAGATGGCCCATCGGCCATCTCTTCCAGCAGAATGCTGTTTTGCTGCAGCAGAGGACAAACAGAGCATCACAATGTATTTACAAGACAATGTATGCATGACCACCCTCCCTATCATGGCATGGGCTCAAGGGAGTATAATTCTCGGCCCTCGGGCCATCAATCACGCATTTCAATGCATGATGGCCAAAGGAGCCAAGCGTGCAATTTAATTTCAAATGAAATGCACAAAACACATAAGGGACCCCAACCTCTATCATGCATGATCAAGAGACAGGGAAATGCACACACAATGCTATGCAACCTAAGCATGTTAATGACGATGCCATACAAGGCTAATGGTGACAAGCATGCCAAATGCAATGTAATCTAAATATGTAACAAGCATGCGATAACATGCAAGGCAAGCATGCAACAACACGCAAAGGATGGACTTAAACCAAAATGGATAGCTCTCAAATATGCCCAAATCAGTAGCCATAATGCTAAAATGATGGTGCCAAAATGCAAAGGAAACATGCATGCCAATTGGCCCAAAGACTAAGGCATGAAAGGACAACTCTTAAGCACACTTAAAAGAGACAAACACGGACATGTGACAATCATGGTAAGCTCTGAAATCATGTCAGGAATGATGCCAAATCAACCAAACTACACAAGTAGAGCACGCAAGAAAGCCCAAAGCTTGAGGCTAGCCAAGGGACTCAAACCATGGCCGCATAAAGCAAGCCCCAAAGGGCCAAAGGGACCCAAAAAAGTGTCGAGGCAGGTCCAAACAAGGCCAAAAACAAACTCGAAACTAGCCAACCCAAGCTAGAACACAATGCCAAAAACATGAGGCATGCAAGGCTACCAAAGAGGATGTTACACTACACCTATCAAAACCACACATGGCATGACTTAAGCCAATAAAATCAGAGTTATGTCATGTTAGAATGAGCCCCAAAACCCACTTAGATGGCATCCCAAAGGCCTAAGCATGATGGCATACACAATAACACATTCATGAGGCATAAAAACACAAACCCTTTAAAGAGTTAAAGGAATGGTAAGTGCAAGCATGTGGGCATGAAACATGGACTGAAACAGCATAACAAGTGATGCCAAATCACTGAAATGGCCTAAGTAAAGCATGCTATTAACTTGGACACTCAAAGCTAACAAGCGAGATTGAACCAAGGCTATACAAAACAATGCAAGTGTGGCTAAAAAAACACCATACAGACCTTAAGCATGGTAAAACAAAGCTAAGAACTTCATGGAGTTGAGCCGAAATCATGCTAAAATGACATGTTACAACATGATGCATGTTAAGGAAAATAAGAGGATTGCAAGGCAAGTACATGAAGCATGTTAGAGCCAACTAAACCCACTCAAAACAAAGGTGTATTATGGCGAAACAAAGCCTAATACATGCTGAAATAAAGCTAAAACGAGCTAAGCACACATGCTACCTATATAAGCCATTTATGCAAGCATTCAAGACAACAAGGAGAGGGGATGACCATCTCCTGTTTTCCCTTTCCTCTCTCGCGTGTGCTACGCTGAGGGGTTTTCCCTTTCTTCACACGATTTCAGCGTGTTTAGAGTTTATCTCAGGATGTGTTTTGAACACACCTAGGCGGGTTATTTTGTACCTCATCTCACGGCTTCAGCGTGGTTTAAGTGTCCTTTTTCCTTACACGATTTCAGCGTGTTTGGAATTTATCTCAGGATGTGTTTTGAACACATCTGAGCGGGTTGTTTTAGACCTCCTCTCACGGTTTCAGCGTGGTTTGAGTGTCCTTTTTCCTTACGCGATTTCAGTGTGTTTGGAATTTATCTCAGGATGTGTTTTGAGCACACCTGGGCAGGTTGTTTGCGATCGATCGGCCATATTTTGTGGTCTTCTCTTGAAGTAAATGTTTCCAATCTAAATTCACAATGCATAATAATTAATTTCATGCAAATGCAATGCAATGACCTTCCTTGCCTCATAGCATTTCTCCATTTTCAAGTATCTTGACAACAATATCAAAATAAATACATAACCCATTTTCTCCCTTCCATGTTATTTCGCAAAATAACCATATGCCATCAACACACAACAACAATTCCTTATCATGTACAAGTCTTAACAATTTGGTATCTCCAAGACTACAAATGATGTTTTCAAACATTAATCTCCATGATTTTACAATTCTCACAATCCATGGTACACAACAATTTGCCACCTAACAACTATACATGTTCAAGTATTTAGCAATAATGTTAAAATAATTTCTCATTTCTCATATATCAAGAAGATTGCTATTTTACAAAAACATATTATGAAATCTACTCTCATTCATTCTCTTATCACAAGAAAAGAAATAAATCCTTAGACTTTTCCATATTTCTCCAAAACCCCTAATTTCTAGGGTTTTTCATTAAAAACCAAACATTTCCCCATTTCTTTAGTGAAGACCGACCACAAAAATCTTCCTTTAATTAATGAAAGTGAAACACTTAAGGATCAACTTCGAAACATTAATTTTTAAACCCTTGTAGACGTCCCGAACGTCTCGAGGAGAGCCTGTTTTGTGCAATGGGCTTACTATAGTTCAGACTCAAATGTCACGGTCCTGAATCTAGTCTCGCAAAGTGCAATGCAAGACCGATAAATCGCCAAAGAGTCCAAATCCGGCAAATCGTTTTGGAAAACTGATTTTGGTAAAGAAGTGCCAAACATAGTCGCCACCTAAATATTTTATTTTTGGGAAATTTAAGAAACCCTGACTCGTGCCTAAGGCCACGTGTCCGTCATCACCAAAGTTTCCTCGACTCAGGAACTTGGGTACGATTGCGGAAGGTCATCTGTAAGCATCCCCACTCGCCCGATCAAAGGATCGGCCTTTACTAACGTGATATATTATTTTTGAAAACACACGCGTTCTTATTCCGGTTATTAGCCTAGAATTACTATGTGATGCGCACAACACACAAGTATAGACTAGATCGTCTAAATTGGAACGAAACATCTCATGTTTGTTTGTTTGAAAATGGTTTGAAGGTGCTACTCGCAAGTAGGCTAAGACGTGGATTTGCCACCCTCAGGTGGGCTTAAGAAAACATGATTTTGCCACTCTCAAGTGGGCTTAAAACTCGCATTTTGATGAATTGTTCCAATTCAAGTAATCAAACCTTCACCCATAGGCATTCAGGCAGTTATATCACACAAGCAGTTAGCCTCATGGCAAGCATGCTGTCATGGCAGTTACTCACCCACATACAAGGATGCTAAAGCGTAAACACTCACCGAGTACTCCGAGCCAAAACAGAAGCTAGTTAGTAATCTATGCATGATCCTAGTTCATGTTAAGATGGCTAATGCAACACATGCAAAATGCAACTAGAAATAGGCTCGGCTATTCTAAGATGGCATGTGAAAATGCGACTTGAAACATGTATTCAACTTTGGTATTGAAATACGATGCAGTTAGTATGATACGCCGAGCCTAGTGCATGCAAAACGAATGAATGAATGCAAACATGCGAGCATAAGGATGCTAATTGAAATATGCCCTATACTAACCATCAAAAGCTGGTAAATAAAAGGGGGAAAAACGTGAGGTTGGAAGACATGCATCACACCCACGCACACTTATTACAAATTTTTCCTCTCGACGGAGGGTCCGAAAGAATAATACAAATTAACTAACTAACTAGCTAATTAATTATTACACAATACTTAACTAGTTAAACAAATTAATTAAACTACTAAAGCAGTAAAGAGGCCTTGGGAAGAGGGACAAATGCATGCATGCTCAGCTCCGCTCGGAAATCTATCGCCATGCTCATGCTACCCCTGTTTACATTGCTCTGCACCTCTGAAAATTGCACAAGTCTCAAGGATGCTTCTGAATCACCTTCTGGGTGCAGTAAGAGGCCAGCGGCCAAGTGGAAAGGCCATCGGCCAAGGGGAACTGGTCATCGACCAATAATGGGGATCTCAGCCATAAATTTGTAGTTGACCAGCACTGAAGATGGCCGACCGGCCATCTCTTCCTGCATAATGTTGTTTCGCTGTAGCAGGGGACAAACAGAGCATGGCAATGTATTTACAAGACAATGTATGCACGACCACCCTTCCTATCATGTCATGGGCTCAAGAGAGTATAGTTCTCGACCCTCGGGCCATCAATCACGCATTTCAATGCATGATGGCCAAAGGAGCCAAGCATGCAATTTAATTTCAAATGAAATGCACAAAACACATAAGGGACCCCAACCTCTATCATGCTTAATCAAGAGACAGGGGAAATGCACACACAATGCTATGCAACCTAAGCACGTAAGCAAGCATGCAAGCAACTCGAGCATGATGCAAACTCAATGCAACATAAGCATGTTAATGACGATGCCATACAAGGATAATGGTGACAGGCATGCCAACTGCAATGTAATCTAAATATGTAACACGCATGCGATAACATGCAAGGTAAGCATGCAACAACATGCAAAGGATGGACTTAAAACAAAACGGACAGCTCTCAAATATGCCCAAATCAGTGGCCATAATGCTAAAATGATGGTGCCAAAATGCAAAGCAAACATGCATGCCAATTGGCCCAAAGACTAAGGCATGAAAGGACAACTCTTAAGCACACTTAAAAGAGACAAACATGGACATGTGACAATCATGGTAAGCTCTGAAATCATGTCAGGAATGATGCCAAATCAACCAAACTACACAAGTAGAGCATGCGAGAAAGCCCAATGCTTGAGGCTAGCCAAGGGACTCAAACCATGGCCACACAAAGCAAGCCCCAAAGGGCCAAGGGGACCAAAAACAATGCCAAGGCATGTCCAAACGAGACCAAAAACAAACTCCAAACTAGCCAACACAAGCTAGAACACAATGCCAAAAACGTGAGGCATGCAAGGCTACCAAAGAGGGTCTTACACTACACCTATCAAAACCACACGTTGCATGACTTAAGCCAATAAAATCAGAGTTATGGCATGTTAGAATGAGCCCCAAAACCCACTTAGACGGCATCCCAAGGGCCTAAGCATGATGGCATACACAATGACACATTCATGAGGCATAAAAACACAAACCCTTTAAAGCGTTAAAGGAATGGTAAGTGCAAGCATGTGAGCATGAAACATGGACCAAAATAACATAACAAGTGATGTCAAATCATTAAAATGGCCTAAGTAAAGCATGCTATTGACTTGGACACTCAAAGCTAACAAGCTAGATTGAACCAAGGCTATACAAAACAATGCAAGCGTGGCTAAAACAACACCAAACAGACCTTAAGCATGGTAGAACAAAGCTAAGAACTTCATGGAGTTGAGCTGAAATCATGCTAAAATGACATGTTACAGCATGATGCATGTTAAGGCAAATAAGAGGATTGCATGGCAAGTACATGAAGCATGTTAGAGACAACTAAACCAACTCAAAATAGAGGTGTATTATGGCAAAACAAAGCCTAATACATGCTGAAATAAAGCTAAAACGAGCTAAGCACACATGCTACCTATATAAGCCATTTATGCAAGCATTCAAGAAGACAAGGAGAGGGGGTGACCATCTCCTATTTAAGACCTCAAAACCACCTTTCCACCACTGAAAATCCTCTGGATTTCAGTGGTAGAAAGGTCATGCAAAGCTAAGAACAAGGCCCAAAAGGGATGGCCTAAAACAATGCCTAACAAGGCCTTGGAGGGGGGAAACAACCCCAAACCTCAAAGTGACCTTAAACAAAGATTTAAAGCACCAAAAATCAGAAATTTTATCAGTTAAGAGCTAAGCTTAAAACAATAAGCAAGATAGGCTAAAAGTTCATGCAAGAATGGGAAATCTAAAGCAAGAATGCTGACCCTTGTAGAACCCCTTCAAGATTGAAGCTCCAGCGGGTTTTCTGAGTTCAAACCAACCCAAGAACACTGCAATCAACCTCCTAGCACCTCAGTAACCAAGGATGGTGTTCTACTAGGTGCTCTAGTGCAAAAGTATGAACAAAATACACTTTAAGGCACAAAATACACACACAAATGTAAAGAGAGAGGAAATATAGCGGTAGACAGATATAGAACTTCTAACCCTAAATTTCAGAACCCTGGAGAAGGGAGGAGGGCCTTCCCTCTTATAGAAATCCCAATTCTAAGGCTTCTTGGAGAAGCTAAACAAGGGGCAAATCCCTCCATACACGTGTATGGAAGGGGGGAATTGTGCGTGCCAGCTCAAAATATCTGCATAACGCAGATGAATAGGGTTCGGCCACAAAATATGGCCGATCGACCAACAAAGGGGCCGACCGACCAGAAACAGTGCCGATCGGCCAACACCTTTGGCCGATGGAAGGAAATCATGGTCGATGGCCTCAAGCCCTGGCCGGTGGGTTGAGGGAATGGCAAACAAGCCACCCTCTCCCCTCAGAAGCAAAAACACAAGTGTTTGGTCCACCACCAAGCACAAAACAGGCAAGTTAAGAGATCTTGAGGCAAGGCACGCGGCCGAGACTTCCGAGAACTCAAAACGAACACAATCATGGATGATCATCGAGTGTTCAAACGATGACGTCCAAGTCCTAAGGACGGTCAAAAATGGGGTGTCTACAGTTGCCCCTCTTTGACAGAACTCGAAACTCATAAGATGATGGGAGTGAATGTCAAAGCCCCAGAGACGACCCATTTTTGACAAGGCCAAAGACTTAGACAAGCAAACAAGATAACAAAGAGATGCGCCTGCAGACAGGGGCAAGATGCAAATGACATGCACAACGCCGAGCATAACTTATGATCATGCAATGGGAGTTATAATGAAGCATTTATGCAAAATAAATGCAACAGTTTAAGCAGGGGAAAACAAATCCAACTACATTACAAGCAGAAAGGATGCAAGACAATTATACAATTCTCGCTACGTTTCACGCGGAGTACATACAATATCGTCTGGTTCGTTTGGTCGCGCCAGCTTCAAATGAACCGTACATACAATATCGTGCCTGCATAAAAAAGAAACTCAACAAGTACAATATCATTAGAAACATGCATAGCAATGCAAGTGTAAAGTGCGTAAAAACGCAAATGGAGTGGTGCATGACAATGCAACCTAAGTGTGACGCATAACAATGCGGAGAGAAGCATAACAATGAAACTTAGGTGCGACGCATAACAATGCAGAAGGGATGCAAGACAATGCAACCTAAGTGTGACGCATAACAATGCGGAGTACTTAACAAGTGCAGATAAGATGCGCAAGATAGTGCGAATGAAATGCATTGCACTAACAAGTGCAGATGAGGTGCGCAAGATAGCGCAAATGATGCAATGCACTATATAACAAAAAGATGTAAATGATATTCAACGTAACGAAACAATGCAAATGATATGCAATGTATTTGAGATGATCAAACCACAAGCAGTACAAAACCACACAAATATCATAAATGGATGGAGATGCAACATCAGGCTGCTTTTAACACAAAAAAAGGCAGTGGACACGAGCCAAACGACACCTAACACAGGCTAAGTGCCTACATCCTCAGTGCTGGCCCAACCTGGCATGGATGCTTACACATAACAGAACTGTGTTTCAACGTGAAAGGGGTGCGAGCACATGCAACTATGTGTTTCGTAGAGAGACCATAAAGTACAAGTAATCAGATGGTATGATATAAGTGAGGAATGATCTGTTGAGGAAAGATCGTGATCCTACATGTTGAATACAACAACACAAAGTACAATACAATAGATGCAATGGCTAAAGTGAATAAGGCACGCGGCCAAACCACATTTTGCCTGGAAAAGGCATGGACACAAACAAACCACGTCTAACACAGAAATGGTGTCGTCACCATCAGTAATAGGCGTGTACACACAATCTCATAACCACGCATTAACGCGAAAAGTATGGGCACATGCCAGACTATGCATAACATGGAAAGGCGCAAGTGATAGATGGACAATGCAGCTGAATGCAGCAAACTACAATGCAATGGATGCAATGAATGAAGCGAATAAGGCACGCGGCCAAACCACATTTTTCCTAGAAAAGGCATGGATGCAAACAAACCACGTCTAACACAGAAATGGTGCTGTCACCCTCAACAATAGGCGCATACACATAATCTCATAACCATGCTTTAACGCGAAAAGTATGGGCACATGCCAGACTAAGCTTAACATGGAAAAGCGCAGGCGATACAACAGATATGCAGTGAGTGCATGGGATAAACGCTAAGTACAATGCAATAAACATACTAGATGATGTAGTAGTTAGGAAGCGAAGGTACCTTACAGGGGCAATTGGCAATGACCTACCTCGTGCTATTGGGGATCGTCCCTTCCTTCTCAGTTGAACTGCAGGTACTACTTTCCTCAGTGACTATGGTCGCAGCTTTCCCTATTCTCCAACAGGGTGATAGACTAGGTTGGTTCAATACCCAGGATTGAGGCGCACATACATGCTATCTCAATCTATGGGGCTGCCATACAAATTTCAAGCCGATGATATATCCCTGGGTAAATAAACTAGACTTTAGTCTCAGAAATCATGAACCTTTGCATTCTAGGCATGAGACATTCGAACTCTAGTTTCTACCATCTCAGTTGGTCTCCTAGGAACTCACCGCAAAAACAGGCAGGTGGCTATACCAGACCACCAGAAGTTGTTCGGGCACGACAAAAACCAAAGGAATTGCAACTTTAGAGGATTTAAGGTCTCCTAGACCGGAGGAGTGCACAAGACAGTGCGATGCCGGGTGAATGCACAAGACAGTGCGATGCAGGTGTGTGCACAAGACAGTGCTAAGACAAAGGGTGCGCAAGACAACATGAGCAATGCAATGCACTAACAAGTGCAGGTAAGATACGCAGGAAAGCGCGAACAATGCAATGCACTAACAAGTGCAGGTAAGATGCGCACGAAAGCGCGAACAATGCAATGCACTAACAAGTGCAGGTAAGGTGCGCAAGACAGCGCGATGAAAGTTCAATGCAAAAGATATAAGCATTTTTTTCTTTTTTATGCAAGATGAGAGTATGTAATGAAATGCACAGGATAGTGCGATGCGCAAGAAAGCGTAAGCATAAACTGTACAAAGCAGTGCGATGCACAAGAGAGCGCGAGTGTAAACTGCACAAAACAGTACGATGCACAGGATAATACAGTAGATGCAAAGGGCAACAAACTCCAAACATGCAGGGATCATGAGAGGAGGAAAAACAAACAATCAGGCGCCTACACAACACAACCTGAGACAAATTGCAAACACACTGAAATCGTGTGAGGAAAAGGACACTCAAACCACACTGAAATCATGAGAGGAGGTCGTAAACAACCCGTCCAGGGGTGTTCAAAACACATCCTGAGATAAATTCCAAACACACTGAAATCGCGTAAGGAAAAGGGACACTCAAACCACGTTGAAACCGTGAGAGGAGGTCCAAAACAACCCTCCCAGATGTGTTCAAAACACATCCTGAGATAAATTCCAAACACACTAAAATCGTGTAAGGAAAAGGGACACTCAAACCAAGCTGAAGCCGTGAGAGGAGGTCCAAAACAACCCGCCCAGGTGTGTTCAAAACACATCTTGAGATAAATTCCAAACACGCTGAAATCGTGTGAAGAAACGGAAAACCTCTCAGCTTAGCACACGTGAAGAGGAAAGGGAAAACAAACGTGTGCCAAACGCGAGAGGAAAGGGAAACCAAACATGTGCCAAACGCGAGAGGAAAAGGGAAACCGAACGCGTGCCAAACGCAAGAGCAAGGGGGAACTAAATGCGTGCCAATGCAATAGAAAAGGGAAACCAAACACGTGCCAAACCCGAGAGGAAAAGATAAACCAAATGCGTGCCAAGAGCATGAGGAGAAGATAAACCAAACGCATGCCAAACGCGAGAGCAAAAGTGAAACCAAACGCGTGCCAAACGCGAGAGAAGAAGGTAGCCAAACGCGTGCCAAACGCGAGAGGAAAAGTAAAACAAACGCGTGCCAAAGGCGAGAGGAAAAGGTAACCAAATGCGTGCCAAACGCGAGAGGAGAAGGTAAACCAAACAGAACCGGAACTTCTCTTAATGAACAGTACAAACAATACCATGCATAAATGACAAAGAAACTTGATAGGTAGAATGCAATACAATGCATGATACTAAAGGAATGCAATAAACGGACATAGCAGCGCTTTAGAAAACACCTCACGAGGTGAGTGGCGGTAAACCGCTCTACTCTGATGGGGACCTGCCCTTGTATTCTTCGAACACTTACCTTCAACTCGCAGTACAAAGGTCCTGAAATGTTGACAAGTACGACAACTGCATATAGAAGCCATGGCTATTTCCCTTCCTGATCATATTCACAACTTTCCCTGATTGTCTGATCATATTCACAACTTTCCCTGATTGCAAACTCAGCCAAGATAACCATGGTAGGGAAAGGTACTCAGGGAGAACACATCTGATCGCCATTCTGGCTTTGGAATAGGCTTGAACTTGTGCTTGGGGTAAAGGCACACTCACACTTCAGAGCATTGACAAGTCCTGACAAGATCCATCTGGAATACAATCACGGAATTTGCTGAAGGTAAAACACACTCAGATGCTTCGGTTTTCCCTCTTTTCTTTTGCGTTGTAGTCTGGAACCTATATAGCTTTAGATAGGTCCTAGTTTTACTGTTCTAACATGATCTGGGTTGAACCCTACAGATTTATGAAAGAACGAAACTTGTTTTGCACAAATGTGGAGAACGGCACGGCACTCTGCGCACAAAACGATTTATTTTTGAAATTGTAATGAGAAAAGGGTTCTCAACCGGGTATTGAGCCAATGACTGAACACAGCGCATCACGACTCAATAAGAAAAGAAAAAGGTAAACAACCTAAACACGCCGAGACACACTCGAAACGACTCAAAACGAGAATCGATACAAACAAAACAAAAGACACGACACTCAGACGTGTTACAAAGGCGAGAGACCTCTAAGTTCGCGAGGAGCCAATTTCTTCGGGTGTTATTTCCCACCCTTTCTTATCTGTGATTCTCACATCATTCGACCCTCAGGCTCGATTTTTCTTTTAAAGCCTTTTTCTCATTTTTTCTCTCAACGCACACCTCTCTATTCTTCAATCTCTTATTTTTTTATCCCTCCCGTGGGTGGTTGATGGATAAATAGGAAGGTGCAGGCTCTTGCCCCTAGCATTCTGCTAGATTCTTCTTCTTCTTCTTCTGCCCACAATAGTGAACTTTCCCACAGAGGGGTTGTGCTACAACTGGGTGTGTAGCAAATCTGCAGCTGATATCAGTTGACGATGTTCTGTCGGGGAGTTTGGACATGATCAAATATGCCCAGACGAGGGAGTGGAATATCTTGATCCATTCCAATTCATGTTTCACACTTGGCTTGAGAGCTTTCAGCCCTTTGCTGTTAGCTTCAACTGTGCCCCTTTCCTGGCAAGTAGAATGCCTTTTCTGGAAAGTATGTTGACAGCGGGGGAAAGACAGAAAACCTGACGCAATTGTGCCCCTAGTTCATCATTTTGACCATTTTTTGTTTCGGTTTTCTACTAAAGCAATTTTGACCAAAATGAGAGTTAGATTAACATGCTTGTTCGATTTTCTGATTTAAAATCATGCAAGTTACATTCTAAGCACTGAAAATTTTCCTTTTTTGGGTCCAAGAAATGGTCCGGTTTTGAAAAAGATGGAATAATTTTCGAGAGAATTAGTCAACCTTAATAAAAAAAAAATTCTCAAAAACTATTTTTGCAAATGGCCACTGCTCAACCAACGCAGAATTTACTCTTGAGATGCACAACCTTAGATCCAAAACAATGGAAAATTGCCCCTTGTCTAAAGGGGACTGCACAGCAAAGGAAAGTTGCCCCTTGTCTGAATAGCACCACAGTGCACTGTATGGCAACGGAAAGTTGCCCATTGTTTGAATGGAACTGTAGCACACTGTAACCAGTTCCTATAGTGAAGATCACAACCTAACTCTTGGATATAGAAATGACAAAGATGACCAGAACCATCACATGGACACAGTCGAATTTGAAGTGTTTTACGGCTGGACTTCAGAATGAAGTTGGCTACATATCCCAAAGATGGGAATCAAGCCTTACGTAGTTCGGGATTAAGGTACACTCGGGTATTAACCTCTCCTTTTGCGCTCCAACTTTTGCCAAGGTCGCCCTTATGGGTTTTCAACCTTGCGAGCTATGTTCTTCTTTTCTTTTCAATTCTTTTCATTTCTTTTCTTCTTTTTTTTTCATCATTTCTTTTCATTTTCTTCATTTTCTTCTTTTCTTTTTTTCATTCTTGCATTTTTTTCTTTTTTGTTCTTTTTGTTCTTTTCTTGCTCTAACTTTTGCCTGGGTAGCCCTTCCGAGTTTTTGACCCAGAGAGCCTCTCAAGGGTAAAAAGTGTAACAAGTCCATGTTGAATGGTTGTAGGATCTCGAATCCATCTAAATCCAAGAGAATGGCTGCTGATCGCTAATGATGTAGGAGTCCATCTAACCGGGTCTGAATTGTCCCCAGTGTTATGGATAAAAACTCGGTTGTCCTTCAGCAATACTTTCTTCTTTCCTCCCTTCTGGGATTTGGCATTCTTGTCGATCTTCGTTAGCTTGAGAAATGCCCCAATTTTTGACTCTTTGAGCACATCTGACATTTTTTTGCCCCTAGTTCAAGGGATGTTTCTGATCTGGCCACACAAGCCTTACATTATGGTTGACCGTTGGACATTCTGGATCCAAGTTCAAGGTTTGAAAGCAAAAGGGGTCGAGTCTTGAGGCGTGAGAGCGATCCTAGGCTACTGTAGACGTCCCCGAATGTCCCGGGAGGATGAATCCCCGTTCTGTTCATTTGGGTTCACTACGGTTCGGACTCAAATTGTCACGGTTCTAAATCTGAACCAAAGAGTCCAAATCCGGCAAATCGTTTTGAGAAAACAGATTTTTAGAAAAGAAGTGCCAAACATGGACTGCTTTGCCAGATACAGAGTCGCCACCTAAGTATTTTTTTTGGGGGAATTTAGGAAACCCTGACTCGTTTGCCTAAGGCCATGTGTTCGTCATCACCAAAGTTGCCTCGGCTCGGGAACTTGAGTACGATTGGGGAAGGTCAGCTATGAACACCCCCGCTCACCCTATCAAAGGATCGGCCTCTACTAATCATGATATCGAGTTTTTGAAAACACATTGTAGACGTCCCCGAACGCCCCGGGAGGGTTAAGTCCCGTTCGGTTCACATTGGGTCACTACAGTTCAAAGTTGTCAATTTTTGTCACGGTCCTAAATCTTGAACCAAAGAGTCCAACTCTGGCAAATCGTTTTGAGAAAAACAGATTTTTGAAAAAGAAGTGCCAAACATGGACTGCTTTGCCAGATTACAGAGTCGCCACCTAAATATTTTGAAATGGGAAATTTAGGAAACCCTGACTCGGTGCCGAAGGCCACATGTCCGTCATCACCAAAGTGGTCTTGGCTCGGGAGCTTGGGTACGATCGGGGAAGGTCAGCTATGAGCACCCCCTTTCGCCCGGTCCGAAGACCGGCCTCTACTAACCATGATATCCGTTTTTGAAAACGTTATGCGTTCTTATTCCGGTTATTAGCCTAGAATTACTATGTTATGCGCACAGCAAACAAGTATAGACTAGATCGCCTAATTTGGAAATAAGCATTGCATATCCGTCTTGTTTGGAAAACAGTTTGAAATTGCTACCCGCAAGTAGGCTAAAATACGGATTTCAACGAGTTTTCCAACTCAAGCAATCCAACCTCCACCCACAGGCATTCAAACAGTTTATCTCATGTAAGCATTTAGCCGCATAGTAAGCATACTGTCATGCTAACATTCACACGCATGCGACATGCTAAAGCGTAAATACTTACATCGTACTCCGTGCCAAAAACAAAACCCGGTTAGCAAACATGCATGACCTAGTTCATATTAAGTGGCTAATGCAACACAGGCATAAATGCAATCTAGAGTAGGCTCGGCTAACCCTAAACATGGCATATGAAATGCTATCACATAGCACGTATTCAATTTGGAAATTGAAAATTACGACGCAATTTGTATGATGTACCGAGCCCGGTGCATGTAAACAAATGCATGAATGCACGCATGCATAGCATAAGGTATGCTAATTGAAAATGCCCTAATCTACCATTGTAAGCAGGTAAACAAAAGGGATAGAAAGAAGTGGGGATTGGAAGACATACACCCACTCACACACACTTATTACATTTTTGCCCTCACTCGGAGGGACCGAAATAATAATACAGAACCGAATAAATAATTAACTAAACTAGCTAATTAAATATTACAAATTGAATAAATTAATTAAGCTAATTAATTAACCTAATTAAAGCAGTAAATGCCTCGGGAGGAGGGCCGGATGCGTCGCGTGCCCGGGACTTGCTCGGAATCGCACTGCCGTGCACGGGTTGCCTCTGTTTCCTCTGCTCTCCTCTTCAGAAAATTACCAAAATCCCAGGAGTGCCTCTCAGGGCATTGGGGATCACCACCGGCTGGGATAGAACACCACCGGCTAGAAGATGTGGCCACCGGCACTAAATTTCCTTATCGGCTGCCAATGAGCAGCCGGTCGGCACTAAAAAGTGCCGGTCGGCACAAAATTCCTGCAGAACCTGCAACTCACAGCAGCAGAGGGAAACAACATACAAGGCAATACAATTCGAGCCATTTATACACCAAACACATCCCACATCATGTTTATGACTCAATGGGGCATGTGCCTCGATCCTCGGACCACCAATCGCGCATTTCCATGCGTGATGGTCTAAAGGACCAAGAATGCAACTTCAATGTCAAATGCACACAAACCAAGCAAGCACATAAGGGTGCTAAACCTCCATCATGACTTAGTCAAGAGGCCTAGCATGCATGTCCATGTGATGCAACCCTAAGCATGTGATCTAGGATGCAAGATGGACAATGGCATGGCATTTATGCAAGCATACAAACAAGCATATAAGGCAAGTATGCTAACTAAGCAATGGGATGGACTTATACATGAATTGGGCAACTCTAACAAGGCTCAAAACAGTGGCCAACATGCTCGAAAATGAAGGCTAGAATGCACACACACATGCATACAATTATGGTCCAACACTTAGGCATTCATAAGCAACTCTCATGCATACTTAAAGAGGCCAAACATGGACTAATAGCATGCATTTTAAAGCTCTGAAAATCATGCTAAACATGGTGCCAAACCATGCAACAAAACAAGCCAAATATGCAATGAATGGCCCAAGCATTTGAAACAAGCCATAAAGGCTTAAACCAAGGCCAAATCCACCAAGCCTCACAAGGCTAAGGGGACCTAAAATAGGTCACAAGCAGACCTAAACAAAGCCTAAGGAGCACCTAGATGGCATCTAAGAGGCTCAAGTGCAAAGGCATGCAATATGACCAAAACAAGGAGCATTCAACAATGCTTTTAAAGCATTAAAGAAGCAACCAAAGCATGCATACAAGCACATCATAAGGTCTGAAATGGCATGTTGGATGGTTTTAAACCACCGAAAATGAAGCAAGCATAGCATGCTATACACTCATATTCTCAAGGCCAACAAGCCAAATACAAAGGAGCTATATAATGCATGATAGGATCGACCCAAAAGGCTATGGACAGAGCTAAATCATGGCAAAATAAGCACACAAGCTTCACAAATCTAAGCTTAAAACATGCTAGAAAATAGGGCAAACAACCTAGACATGTTAAGACATAAAAGGGGCATTACAAGGCAACTATACTAAGCATGTATAGGAGACCAAAACCAACTTAAAACCAAGTTATATCATGGCAATATAAGCATGGAAAACAAGTCAAACAAGCTCAACACACACTCAAGCATAGAGCTCCTTAAGGAAGCAAAATTTGTCCTTTTCAAGGACATCAAGGAGAGGGGGTGGCCCTCTCCTTCTTGAGACTTCAAGGCATGCTCTTCACCACTGGAATCCCTCAAGATTTCAGTGGTGAAGAGATCCTATCACCAAAATCTCGGATCTCTCCAAAATAGCACAAAATGGGCCCTTTTCAAGGCCTAAAGGGGGGTCAAACTTCCCCAAACCTCACAACACTCTTAATGAACAATAAAGAGGACTTAAAAACTGAGATTTTATGTGTTAATCACTAAGCACAAAAACTGTTTTAAACTAGGTAAAAATGAGGTGCAAAAATGGGAAAAAGGGAGTTAGTATCTCACCCTTGTAGCCTTCTTCAACAAAGATGGAGTGATGGCCTCTTTGAGCTTCAAATCAACCAAAAACAGCAAGAACCAACCTTTGGAACCTCAGAACCAAGAGAAAGGTGGAACACTAGGTGTTTTAGTGCAATAGTAAGGCACAAAACACCTAGATTACAAAGAGAAAGAGAGAGATAGTAAGTATATCTATTCTAACCCTAAAAAAACCAGAGCTCTAACTCTCTAACAATGTCTAAAGCTCTCAGATTTTTGTAACCCTTGAGCAAAGGGAAGAGCCTTCCCTCTTATAGGCCAAAGGCTTACAAGCTTGGCCACTAAGCAAGTTCATCCCTCCATACACGTGTATGGAGGGGAAACAAGTTGCATACAGCTGTGAGAAAATATCTCACAAAGCAAGTGCACAGTGGTCGGCTGGGCAAAATGGTCATTTCGCCCAAAACAGTGCCGACCGGCACAAAATAGTGCCGACCGGCACAATATAGTGCCGGTGAAAACTACATCCAGCCGGTGGCCTCTAGCCCCAGCCGGTGGTGTGTGGGGATGCCTCAGAAGGCATTCCCTGCCCCTCAAAGGCAAAACATAGGTGTTTGGTGCAAAACCAAACACAAACGGTCGAGTTTGGAGGTCCTGAGGCACGGCGCGCGAGCCGAGAACTCCGGGAACTCCAAACGAACACACATATGGAAGATCACCGAGTGTTCAAGCGGTGACGTCCAAGTCTTGAGGACGGTCAAAAATGGGGTGTCTACAGTTGCCCCTCTTTGACAGAACTCGAAAGTCATAACAATGACGGGAGTGAATGTCAAAGTCCAGAGACGACCCATTTTTGATAAGGCCGAAGACTTGGACAAACATACAAAGCGCAAATGGTTGAACTCGCAAGCTGCCTACGTATCCCTTAGGGAATCAAACCAGCGTAGCTCATGCAGGAGGCACACATGCCAACGATAAGATATGCGCCCGTAGGCAGGGGCGAAATGCAACTGAATATGCAAAAAGCCGAGCATAACTTATGATCATGCAAAGAAAGCTGTAATGAAGCACACATGCGACAGTTATAAGCTAACATGCAACAGTCTACACTACAATGTAGAAAGGATGTAAGAGAATTATGCAATTCTCAAAACGTCTCACTCGGAGAGATACAATACCTGTGTGACTCGTCTGGTTCCACCAGCGGTAAATGAGCCGTACATACAATATCGCGCCTGCAAAGAAAACAATCTTAACAGGTACAATATGATTAGCAACACGCATGTCATATGCAACGTGAATGCTGAATGATATGCAATATATACAAAACTATGTATAATAATGCAAATGAAAACGCAATTAAAACTACATGCAAACTACATGCAGGGCAATTGAATCATGATTCAATCATGAGCGGTTCAAAACCACACAAATGTCAGATAGATTGATGGAGGTAACAAGTCCGTCTCCCATAGATCGATGTCTGATCTATGAGTACTTCGCACGGACACAAGAACAAGTATTGGGTGGATTGACATAAGTGGGGTGACGACCCGCTGACGAAAGAGCAATGATCCTAATGCCGGATGCAACAATTACACTACGATGTAATGGAAATGGATACAATGGATATGGCACGCGGGCCAAACCAAATCTTGCCTAGGAAAGGCATGTACACATACAAACCATGTCTAACACAGCAACGGTGCCGCTACCCTCAAGGCTCGGACACAAAAGCTCGACAACTGTGCTTCGACGCGAGAAATATGGGCACATACCAGACCAAGCTCAACTTGGAAAGGCGCAAGCCATAGATGGAAGGAGATGCAGTGGATGCATGCAATGGAATAGATACAATGGATATGGCACGCGGGCCAAACCAAATCTTGCCTAGGAAAGGCATGTACACATACAACCCATGTCTAACACAGCAACGGTGCCGCTACCCTCAAGGCTCGGACACAAAAGCTCGACAACTGTGTTTCGACACGAACAACATGGGCACATACCAGACCAAGCTCAACTTGGAAAGGCGCAAGCCATAGATGGAGGTGATGCAATGGATGCATGCAATGGAATAAATACAGTGGATATGGCACGCGGGCCAAACCAAATCTTGCCTAGGAAAGGCATGTACACATACAACCCATGTCTAACACAGCAACGGTGCCGCTACCCTCAAGGCTCGGACACAAAAGCTCGATAACTGTGTTTCGACACGAACAACATGGGCACATACCAGACCAAGCTCAACAAGGAAAGGCGCAAGCCATAGATGGAACTGATGCAATGGATGCATGCAACCTACAATGCAATATAGATGGATGCTCGCAAAATGAATGCATGACATATGCAGTATGTTGTTTTTTGAAATGCATGACACATGCATGTGTTTTTGTTGTGTTTTTTTTTTGAAAATGCATGACACATGCATGTGTTTTTTTTGAAAATGCATGACATATGCAATATTTACAATGCGATGCATGATAATGCGGATGGGGCACGCATGCCGATGTATCGAAGGTTTTGCACCCCCCAAGGATTTAAGGTCTCCTAGACCGAGCGTACTTTTGGTCCCGCCGGACTCTCGTTTCGGGGCAACGCAAGTGCGGTGCGCAAAATAGCGCGATGAAATGCATGCCAAATGCAATGAGGGGCAACTGTTAGAGAGCAGAATATGCATGACAATGCAGTCAAACGGGTTTAAGGTCTCGCCAAACCCGGGGGGCAACGATGAGATGCGCAAAACAACGCTGTGGAATGCATGCCAAATGCAATGAAGGGTGCAAGATGGTGCGATGAAGCGCACGCTAGACGCAACGAGGTGCGTCTTACTGCACCGAAGGCCTCGCGCCTCCCGGGGATTTAAGGTCTCCTAGACCGCACGTGTTTAAGGTCTCGCCAGACCAAGCGGGGTAACTGTTATGCAACACTTAAGTGAATGTGATGCAAACGAGTAACGCACGCGGGTGCAAATGGGGCAGGCGAGACGTGCGTGTCTCAAAAGACGGAAAATGGAGTGCAATGAGGTACGCGTGCCTCAAAGGATGGAAAACGAAGTGCAATGGGGGTGCGCCAAACGGCGCGGTGAAATGCATGCCAAATGCAATGAGGGGCAACTTTAGTGCACCGAAGGTCTTGCACCTCCCAAGGATTTAAGGTCTCCTAGACCGTACGTTTTTTAGGTCTCGCCAGACCCGGATGGGTGCATGGTTTCAAAATGCGCGGCAATGCGCGGCTGCTGAGATAATGATACATAATAATGCATGCGCCAAAGGTTTTGCCTCTTCGAAGGATTTAAGGTCTCTTGGACCGTACGTGTTTAAGGTCTCGCCAGACCGGACGTGTTTAAGGTCCCGCCGGACCCGCGATGAAACTCTAAGGTGCGTGAAATAGCGCGATGGAATGCGAAATGCAAGATGAAGCACGTGAGGTAGTACACCTCACGTGGATCAAAGTGAGATGCAAAACGAGACACGTGAAGTAGTACACCTCACGTGGATCAAAACGAGATGCAAAATGAGGCACACGTACCTCGAGATGCAACGAAATGCAAAATGAGGCACGTATACCTCATTTGATGGTCAATGAAATGCAAAATGAGGCACACGTACCTCGGGATGCAATGAAATGCGAAATGAAACACGTGAGGTAGTACACCTCACGTGGATCAGAATGAAATGCAAAAATGAGAGAGTATGACACGCGTGCCATACGACAATGCAAGACGGTGCAAGTCGCAAGGGACGTGCAAGATGGCGCGATACGATGCGCCGGACAATGTGATGGATGCGCGTGACACACACGGGGCAACTTTTGAATCTCTGTAAATGACAAAAGGATACAAAAGGGATATAATCTTTGCTTGAACTTGAGTGCCACGCACAGTAGAGATGGTCCGAAGTCAAAACGGAGGCCGGTTGAGCATCGGGGATGCATTTTCTTGCACTTTCTTGAGCTATAAAGACCCAAAACTCCTCAATTTGCCTAAAAAGGGCCTTGGGAACACCACCGGCTGAGTGGGGTGGTCACCGGCTACCACCGGCTGCATAAAATCATCTATCGGCACAAAATAGTGCCGACCGGCACAAAAGAGTGCCGACCGGCAGAAAATGCCTGATCGGGGGCAGTTTTGCCATTTTGCCTCGGGTCTTTTAAAATAGGGCTTGAAACCCTATTCCTCACACTTCAAGCCGCCGAAAACTCCTCCTCTCTCTCTCTAAAGTGTTTTCCTTTCGATTTTTCGCCGATTTCTTCGCGTTTCACGCCCATTTTCTCGTCGGATTCGCGATATTCTTCGCGTTTCGGACATTTTCGACCGAACAAAACTTTGTTTCGGTGCATTTTTCACCATTCTCGCCTTTTCGGGACTTGTTCCCCTCGATTTTCTCTTCATTCTCGTGTCTTTTCACATTCCGATCCTTCCGGCCATTTCCGACCCTCTCGGGGTTGACTTTGTCGGTTGACTTTTCGTATTCCGGCCCATTTTTCATTTTCCGGTCATTTTCCACCACCATTACCCATGGCAGACGATGTTCCACATGTCGGGACTCCCCCAGACCATGAGATGGACCCCGGGGTCGAGCTCCTCCCGTTGAGCGAGCGCCCATTCGATCCGGCGACCTATCGCCCGGCCATCCACGTGCTACCACCCGATGGACTTCGCCATTTCTGCGGTTTTGACAGGGCTTTGGACCCGGAGCTCTTGCTGCGCGAGCCGGCCTCCCACTTGTCTGCTGGTGCCACCGAGGTAACATTCTGGTCTTTTATTTTCTGCAATGTAGGATTTCCTGTCAACTGCCATAGCTAACCGAACCCATTAACTGCTTAGTTCTGATGTACTGTACTGTAGTTGATTGTAGACAAACTCATAACCGACATCTGTTTAGGACCGACGCGCATGCACACACAATACATTATCCTCAAGCACCCAAACACACGGCACACATTGCACTGCAAATTCAAAGACACCCGGTGCTTATTTGAATCTAAAAAAAACCTGCACGCATGCTAGTTTTGCACTGAATCGAACCACTCGAATACGCTGCCGTATTACATACTGTAGCTCACTGCAGACACACGATGACCCGTTATCTGCTTGAATTTGAAAAATGCGCACACGTGCACCATATCTGCATGCTGTTTCTCACAAAACACACTGACACATCACAGGCCGTATTCCACCGCAGTATACTAAAACCTGACATTTGTTTGCATCTGAGAAACGTACACACGTGCACGATGCTTACACAGATTTGCACCGTTCAAACAAAAAAAACACACTGACGCATCGCACATTGTAGTTTACTGTAAACACACCGGCACCCGGTTTTTTTTTTTTGAATTTTAAAGATAATCTGCACGCATACCAGATTTACACCAACTGCATATCTTCATATGGCTTTGCAATTTCTTGACTACAGGGAGACTCCCATACTCTCCGCGGGTATGGGAACGTTACCGCTCGCGATTGGTACGCCGAGCTGTCTGACGCCGTTAGCCGCATTGTGGATCGGGCCGGCTTCGGTACCTTCTGCAAGGGACTCTCCAGGCTCTCTGCCTGCAGACCTCTTCTTGCCGCTCTGGCAGAGAGGTAGTGGGACACCACCGATTCTTTTCATCTATCAGCGACCGGGGACATGACGATGACCCCTTACGACTTCTCGATGCTCACCGGCATCGGGGTGGGGGGTGATCCGATCCCCTTCAACACAGACATGGACGAGTGGATTGCCGCTCAGGTTCATTTGCTCGGCGAGGCGCCGCCGCTTGTTCGTCCAGGGTTCGTCCGCTACTCCTGGTTCGAGGTGCAGTTTAGGGTGCAGCCTGCGTTGGAGGCGGCGGCTCCGATGACCGAGACGGCCGTAGAGCAGTATGCCCGCGGCTTCTTGATGTTTCTGCTAGGGACCACCCTCTTCGCCGACCGGGCGAACACCGTGCCTCTCTGTCTTCTCAGCGCACTGGTGGACGTCCGACGGATTGTGCAGTATGACTGGGGTGGCGCGGGTCTGGCCACCCTTTATGGCTACATGAGCTCCGTTTCTCGTGGCAGTGGACAGCTGCTAGGAGGCTACTGGCGAGCCTGGGAGGTACGTCTTCTCCTCTGCTTTACCTTTCTGCACTATACTTTCTGTATTCTGCACACTGCACACACTGTAATCTGTATACTGTACACACGGCACACACATACTCCTGCTTTACACTGACTGTACACTGTTCACACTGTACACTCTGCACAACATAATACACAACACACGGCTCTTGTTATTTCTGCTCTATTCTGTATTCTGCTTTATCTGATAGATTTTCTGACATCTGTTTTGCAGCTGTGGGTGTATGCCTACTTCCCCAGACTAGAGCCAGTGCCGGAGACGGAGACCCCTCTGGTCGTCCCTTTCTCTCGCCGCTACAACGGGAGGTGTACCCGGAGGCCACGGGACACTTTTAGCTTCTTCCGCCATTTCTTTGACACCATTACCCCCTCCGAGGTATGTTTTACTTACAGTCCGTTTAAGCTTCGCTTTCAAGTGTACATTTCTATATCAATAGACAATCAACTGTATTTCATTTCAGGTCACATGGCAGCCATGGGCTCCACTACCAGCGGTGATACGAGATCGGTATGCCGGCGCCATGGAGACCTCGCGCTACCGGATTCTCCTGGAGGGCCCGGTCTGTCGGGCCTGGTACCTGGGTGAGCGCTTCTTGCGTCAGGCCCTAGGATTGCCAGAGCAGATAGTTCCGATCCATCCTCCCGAGCGCTTGAGGGAGACTGAAGGGTACAGCTTCCAGCAGATGGAGGACTACACCCTTGGTTGGGCCGTGGACGTAGATGCCTACAGGGGCGAGGGCGACTATTCAGAGTACATCCGGACCTTCATCATGCAGCCTCTGAGCAGGGGCTCTCGAGCTGATCCAGCGAGACCTGCGGCGCCAGCGGCCCGGGCAGAGGTAGGAGCAGGAGCGGGGCCATCACAGAGGGCTCGGGCTCGCGGCAGGAGGGGAGTGCAGAGCGGGCGAGGGACGGGCTGGCCCGCTTTGCCTACTATGTTGACTTATAGGGGGCAGAGTGGGGAGACCTACCAGATCCCTTTTGCTTCTCCCCCGGCTGATCATGAGCTGGCTGGTATTCCTGACTTGCCGCCGGTATGTATCACTTTATTTCTGCATCTTGTATTGTTATTTCATTTCAGTTCATTCAGATATCCCACAGAATACTGATGTACTTGATACTTTTGCAGGCTTCCTCCGAGTATACCCGTCAGTCTGTGGAGCTGAATGCCTCCCTGATGGGGATGCTGCAGCGGACTCTCGACGCTCTGGCCGTCTATGGCTTGCCGGTATGCTCTACTGACCACAGTCTCAAATCATACTCTGTTTCGCACAATCTGCTATACTGCACAAAAATCTGACAAACTGCTCACGGCATTTACACACTGTACTCATACACTGCATCATGCACTGATAAACTGCTCACGGCATTCACACACTGTACTCATACACTGCATTCTATACTGATAAACTGCTCACGGCATTCACACACTGTACTCATACACTGCATTCTATACTGATAAACTGCTCACAGTTTTCTGATATGCTTGTTCTTTGTATTTTCAGCCTCCTTTCCCGATCCCTCCAGTGGGTGGCGCTGCTCCAGCTGGGCCTCCCCTCTCTACTCGGGATGGCAGGATATTCCCTCGTACTAGAGGGGGACGTGGTCACGTGGGGAGTAGCTCACGAGCTCCAGTTCCGGGAGACGGTGAGTCGGAGGCGGGGACTGAGTCGTTTGCGGAGGAGGCCGGGGATAGCTCAGGCTCGGGCTCCGATAGTGACGGCTCTGACGATGCTTTCGTGCTTCTGCCCAGGAAGAGGGCGAGGACTGATCCTCAGGCATGAGGCCTGCTGCTGATGATGATGATTTTTGCTGCTTCTTTTCCTTATTTCTTCTCTTGTACTTTTCTCTTTTTGGTAGATAGAGTACTATGTACTGCCGCAGGCAGGTTTTTGCTTTTCTCCAAACTATGTACTTGAAGAGATTATATATAAAACAATCTTTTTGTCTAAAAGAGTGTTACATTTGTCTATATCTGTATATTTCATACTTCGCACTGCATTGCATCATATTACACCTCAAATGTAAATGATATTGATCTATTGTTTAACAAAACAACCAAGCATTTGTGCCGTAGTAACAGGATAACCAATCAACTAACAGCAAACAACTTCAAATAAGCCACGGCTCAAACTGAATACACAGCCCATGCTCTGCTGGGGATTGGGGCTACATACGGCCTGCGATACAACACTCGGTTCATTCTGCCCACAGCAAACCCTGAATGAGTAACCCAATCCGGCAAGACGGATCACAAAACTGATGCGGTTGCAGTTGAAACACCTTCGAATGTCTCAAATCTTCCATTTCCTTCTCTTGCTTTGCACGGATGTAGAGAATGGCACAGCATTCTGAGCACAAGCAATTGCTTTTTGGAAGAGGATGGGTTTTCAACCGGGGTGTCGAGCCTACCACAGGACACGACGAGACAGACTCAATCAGAGAAATAAAAGGTACACGACCTAGCACAACGAGATACACTTGGAAAAGACTCAAAGCCGACATTGAGACCAACAAGTCAAAAGACACGACACACGGACATGTTTTATAATAAAAGACCTCAGACTTGAGGAGCCAATTCCTCCGGGTAGGTTTCCCATCCCTTCTGATTTGTGTGATTCTCACATCACTCGACCCTCAAGCTCGTTTTTTTTTTTTTTTTTTTTTTTTTTTTTTTTTCACCAAAACCCTTTTTCCTCACACTTTTTCCTCTCATCGTACACCTCTCTATTCTTCATTCTCTCATTTTTCTATCCCTCCCCCAGGGTGATTGATAGATGAATAGGAAGTTACGGGTTCATGCCCGACGTGGCTAGCTCACGGCTATTTCTTCTGGTAGATGGGGGTGCCTTTCTGGCGAGTGCATGCTGGCGGTGGGGGGAAGACAGGATACCTGGCTCAACTGTGCCCCTAGTTCGTTATTTTGACCATTTTTTTTTTGTTTTCTCCTTAAAACAGTTTTGATCAAAATGAGAGTTGGATTAACACACTTATTCAATTTTTGATTTGAAAATCATGTGAATCAGGCTGTGAGCACTGAAAATTCTCCTTTCTGGGGTCCAAACATGATCCAATTTTAAAAATGAAATAGTTTTTGAGAAAATAAGCCAACCTTAGTGAAAATTTTTCAAAAACTATTTTTGCAAACAAACGATGCTCGACGAGCGTAGAACTTACCCTTGAGATATGCAACCTCGGATCGGAGGCAATGGAAAATTGCCCCTTGCTTGAAGGGGGAATAAGGCAACGGAAAGTTGCCCCTAGTTTGAGTGGTAACTTAGGGCAACTTTTGGACATGGATGGCAATGGGTGGCAACGGAAAGTTGCCCCTTGTTTGGATGGTGCCGCGGCATGCTGCGCATCACTCCTTATTGATGACGATCGGACCCTCAAACGTGGAGGAGACGAAGACGTTCTGAATCAATATATGGACACAATCACCTAGGAGGTGTTGGTGGTTGAGTTTCAAGAGAAAGTTGATCACGCAATTCCAGCCGTTGTAACCGAGACGTCGGATTAGGAGGAGGCAAGTGACCAAAACCATGATATGGACTGAGACGCTATGAAAGCGTTGGGGGCTGGACTTCAAGATGAAGTTGCCTACGTATCCCAAACATGGGAATCAAGCCTTACGTAGTTCCGGCCAAGGTACACTCGGGTATTTTAACCTTCACTATTTTCAGGCTCTAATTTTTGCCAAGGCGCCCAATGCGGGTTTTCGACCTTGCGAGCTTTGTTCTTCTTTCTTTTCTTTTTATTCTTTTCTTTTCATTTTTTTTGTATATTTTTCTTCTTCTTTTTTTTTCTTTTTCTTTTAGGCTCTAATTTTTGCCAAGGCGCCCGATGCGGGTTTTCGACCCTGCGAGCTTCTTTTTCTCTCTTTTTTTTTGTATTTTTTTCTTTTCCTTTTTTGCTTTATTTTCTTTGTATTTTTCTCTTGCTCTAACTTTTGCCTGGGTCGCCCTTCCGGGTTTTCGGCCCAGCGAGCCTCTCAAAGGGTAAAAGTGTAACAAGTCCATGCCAAATGGTTTTGAGATCGGAGCCCTCCGTACCCAAGAGAATGGCTATTGTATTGATTTGCAGAAAGATCCACCTTAGCACATCGGATATTTTTGCCCCTAGTTCGAGGGGTGTTTCTGTTCTAGCTTTGCAAGCTTCTTCTGATGAGGTCTGATCTTCTTGATCCGACTTTGGTGCCTCTTGCTCGAGGGCTGCTTCAAATAGGGCCCCACAGGCGTTTGACTGCTTGGACATTCTGAACGGATTCCTGGTTCGAAACAGATAGATGGAACCTTGAGGCTGAGAGCGATCCTAGGCTGCACAATCTCAAGAGCGATTCCACACAGGTCTTCACAGGACCGCGCAAAATATTTTGTTTTTGAAAGTTTTTAAAGAAAACGACACATCGCTTGCGCAGAAGATAGTGTGGAACCAGTCTGGATCAAACCAGGGTCCTTCTCAGTACTCACGCTGACAGGCATGATTTCATTCATTAAAAGTTTAGCGTGCCTCTCTTTCTCTCAGTTGATCAAAGTTTTACAAAACCCGAGGAATTACTTCCTCTTTGTTTTTATCACCGCAGTGTATGAATAGTTTTGAAAAACTTAGGTCAAAACAATGATTCTTAAGGCACACGAGAGCAGGTGGAGTGCGCTGTCATCCCGTTCGAATTCTCTGGCACAACTAGCCCAACACAGTCAATAAACATGGGAACACGGTAGCCACGGCTGTTTCATTCAGGTTCCCCGGATGTAAATTGGCTCCAACAGAGGCAGACCCAAAAAGAAAGCAAGAGAAGTAATTACAAGACAAAACGGTGCTTGAGGCAACAACCCCGAAGTTACCTAGCATTCTATACAAAAGAGGGACTGACTCATTACAATTAGGCAGACCCTTAAACAAAAGGACTGACTCAAAACAATGAGACAGACTCAACAACAAAACAGAAGACTGACTCGACACCCAAGTCAGGATTTACAAAACTAGCATTGGCGGGTACTCAAAAATGCGTGCCAAACGCCACATCAAAAATGTACCAAATATTGCCCACAGGCGCCTCATCTTCTGATCACATACTCGCGGTATTTGTGCCTTCGGTATCTGTATCCTCGTAGTCCAAGAACTCCGTAGTGATTGATTTGGCCGAGGTTGGCGGAAGGATGATCTTGTTATCAATCAAGTCTTGTACCTCGTGGCGGAGGCGGAAGCAGTTATCAGTAGCATGGCCAGACTGTTGATGGTACGCACAGTACTGAGTGGCATCATGGTCCGCTGGAAGGGGTTTGGGGAGTGGCCTAGGATCGAGAGGTGTAAGATGCCCCTTCTTGGCCAAAATCAGAAGTGCCCTAGACAAAGGCATGTAAAGAGGATGGAAGGCCCTGCGCCCTCGGGGCAGGTACTTTGGAGCCTGAACACTCCTGCTAGATGTACTGGCGAATGGGTCGGCAGGTGCGACTTTGGATTTCTGATTCTTCCCGGATACAAGGCTAGGGGTGGAAAGTATTGTTTTGGCATGACGGGGCCTATCCCGATTCTCTGGTTGATTGGTACTGCCCTTAGGCGGGGTGGGGAAGGCATCCTCCATAGTTTTTGTCATAACTGCGGATACCTGTTGCTTGTTCATTCCCTCGGCTTTCAAAGCCTCTACTGCCCACAGCAGTTGTTCGATGGGATCGGCATCTGCCTTCACTTTGTCCTTACCTCTGGCCTCAGCCGGGTTGAGAGTTTGGGTGGATATCGGTGCATCACTGTTGTATGTGGAGGCCATCTCCGGCTGATTAAGCTCAATCACAATCCGCCCCAATAGCGGGGGTTCTTGGGGTTCGAAATTTCCGGCATACGGTGCAACCGGTGGCAAGGCTGACGTTCCGTAAGCGAGATCAGCCACGGACCTCTGAAGATCACCTATCATCCCCATTAACTCGAATGTAGTGGGCTCGCGAGCCTGATAGAACTGGGGGGTCCAGACTGGGTGTGCAGCGAGCGACCTGGGCGGGTGCGGCATATCAACAGTAGCATCACTCTGTGGGATGGTTTCCTGACTCAACGCGGCCGTCATGACCACAATCTCTTCAGAGTTCTGCGTCATGTTCGGTCCTGCCTCAGCAAGGAGAAGACACTAACTGTTCTGGATCAACTCACTGAATCTCTGAACTGAAACGGAAAACAGACGGTATTTCAGCCCCAGACAGATCAAATACAGGTGCAGCCGAACAACGGTACTATACTGCTGATCACTGTTTCCCAGATTCACTGTTCAAAATGAACTGATACCCACGGATATAACTGATTCCCAAAACACTGACACTGATGCCCTCAGGCCGGATATTCAGATTTGCAAACTGGTATATGCATTCCTGTAGAGATACACTCTAAAAGCACATAGCAAGTAGATGAGAGCCAATACACCCCTATGGTGGGGTAGGGTTTCCCTGTCCTATTTTGTCAGGAGCTAGGGTTTCACTACGCACGCAGCGGTTTCAAACAACCTATATCGGGTAAGCAACCTGTCCTAGTTTGGAATGGTCACTATGGATCCGAATATGCACTAGGTCGAATGGTCAAAAAGGGTGCCCCAGTAAAACCGGGGTTTGTGTTCCCATACTGGCAGAGCCCGCAACCGGTCAGCCTTATGGACATGCCTTGACAAGACAAGCCTCCGGCAAACCGCTCAGGAATAGCAGATGGCCAACACGGTGTCCTAGGCGCACCAATGCACATGCAATGCAAAGAAACACATATGTGTAGTCAAAACAGGATATCACGAGTTCGAGTCAAGCTCTCTAAATCCCCAGCAGAGTCGCCAGAAACTGTAGACGTCCCCGAACGCCCCGGGAGGGTTAAGTCCCGTTCGGTTCACATTGGGTCACTACAGTTCAAAGGACTCAATTTTTGTCACGGTCCTAAATCTTGAACCAAAGAGTCCAACTCTGGCAAATCGTTTTGAGAAAAACAGATTTTTGAAAAAGAAGTGCCAAACATGGACTGCTTTGCCAGATTACAGAGTCGCCACCTAAATATTTTGAAATGGGAAATTTAGGAAACCCTGACTCGGTGCCGAAGGCCACATGTCCGTCATCACCAAAGTGGTCTTGGCTCGGGAGCTTGGGTACAATCGGGGAAGGTCAGCTATGAGCACCCCCTTTCGCCCGGTCCGAAGACCGGCCTCTACTAACCATGATATCCGTTTTTGAAAACGTTATGCGTTCTTATTCCGGTTATTAGCCAAGAATTACTATGTTATGCGCACAGCAAACAAGTATAGACTAGATCGCCTAATTTGGAAATAAGCATTGCATATCCGTCTTGTTTGGAAAACAGTTTGAAATTGCTACCCGCAAGTAGGCTAAAATACGGATTTCAACGAGTTTTCCAACTCAAGCAATCCAACCTCCACCCACAGGCATTCAAACAGTTTATCTCATGTAAGCATTTAGCCGCATAGTAAGCATACTGTCATGCTAACATTCACACGCATGCGACATGCTAAAGCGTAAATACTTACATCGTACTCCGTGCCAAAAACAAAACCCGGTTAGCAAACATGCATGACCTAGTTCATATTAAGTGGCTAATGCAACACAGGCATAAATGCAATCTAGAGTAGGCTCGGCTAACCCTAAACATGGCATATGAAATGCTATCACATAGCACGTATTCAATTTGGAAATTGAAAATTACGACGCAATTTGTATGATGTACCGAGCCCGGTGCATGTAAACAAATGCATGAATGCACGCATGCATAGCATAAGGTATGCTAATTGAAAATGCCCTAATCTACCATTGTAAGCAGGTAAACAAAAGGGATAGAAAGAAGTGGGGATTGGAAGACATACACCCACTCACACACACTTATTACATTTTTGCCCTCACTCGGAGGGACCGAAATAATAATACAGAACCGAATAAATAATTAACTAAACTAGCTAATTAAATATTACAAATTGAATAAATTAATTAAGCTAATTAATTAACCTAATTAAAGCAGTAAATGCCTCGGGAGGAGGGCCGGATGCGTCGCGTGCCCGGGACTCGCTCGGAATCGCACTGCCGTGCACGGGTTGCCTCTGTTTCCTCTGCTCTCCTCTTCAGAAAATTACCAAAATCCCAGGAGTGCCTCTCAGGGCATTGGGGATCACCACCGGCTGGGATAGAACACCACCGGCTAGAAGATGTGGCCACCGGCACTAAATTTCCTTATCGGCTGCCAATGAGCAGCCGGTCGGCACTAAAAAGTGCCGGTCGGCACAAAATTCCTGCAGAACTTGCAACTCACAGCAGCAGAGGGAAACAACATACAAGGCAATACAATTCGAGCCATTTATACACCAAACACATCCCACATCATGTTTATGACTCAATGGGGCATGTGCCTCGATCCTCGGACCACCAATCGCGCATTTCCATGCGTGATGGTCTAAAGGACCAAGAATGCAACTTCAATGTCAAATGCACACAAACCAAGCAAGCACATAAGGGTGCTAAACCTCCATCATGACTTAGTCAAGAGGCCTAGCATGCATGTCCATGTGATGCAACCCTAAGCATGTGATCTAGGATGCAAGATGGACAATGGCATGGCATTTATGCAAGCATACAAACAAGCATATAAGGCAAGTATGCTAACTAAGCAATGGGATGGACTTATACATGAATTGGGCAGCTCTAACAAGGCTCAAAACAGTGGCCAACATGCTCAAAAATGAAGGCTAGAATGCACACACACATGCATACAATTATGGTCCAGCACTTAGGCATTCATAAGCAACTCTCATGCATACTCAAAGAGGCCAAACATGGACTAATAGCATGCATTTTAAAGCTCTGAAAATCATGCTAAACATGGTGCCAAACCATGCAACAAAACAAGCCAAATATGCAATGAATGGCCCAAGCATTTGAAACAAGCCATAAAGGCTTAAACCAAGGCCAAATCCACCAAGCCTCACAAGGCTAAGGGGACCTAAAATAGGTCACAAGCAGACCTAAACAAAGCCTAAGGAGCACCTAGATGGCATCTAAGAGGCTCAAGTGCAAAGGCATGCAATATGACCAAAACAAGGAGCATTCAACACATGCTTTTAAAGCATTAAAGAAGCAACCAAAGCATGCATACAAGCACATCATAAGGTCTGAAATGGCATGTTGGATGGTTTTAAACCACCGAAAATGAAGCAAGCATAGCATGCTATACACTCATATTCTCAAGGCCAACAAGCCAAATACAAAGGAGCTATATAATGCATGATAGGATCGACCCAAAAGGCTATGGACAGAGCTAAATCATGGCAAAATAAGCACACAAGCTTCACAAATCTAAGCTTAAAACATGCTAGAAAATAGGGCAAACAACCTAGACATGTTAAGACATAAAAGGGGCATTACAAGGCAACTATACTAAGCATGTATAGGAGACCAAAACCAACTTAAAACCAAGTTATATCATGGCAATATAAGCATGGAAAACAAGTCAAACAAGCTCAACACACACTCAAGCATAGAGCTCCTTAAGGAAGCAAAATTTGTCCTTTTCAAGGACATCAAGGAGAGGGGGTGGCCCTCTCCTTCTTGAGACTTCAAGGCATGCTCTTCACCACTGGAATCCCTCAAGATTTCAGTGGTGAAGAGATCCTATCACCAAAATCTCGGATCTCTCCAAAATAGCACAAAATGGGCCCTTTTCAAGGCCTAAAGGGGGGTCAAACTTCCCCAAACCTCACAACACTCTTAATGAACAATAAAGAGGACTTAAAAACTGAGATTTTATGTGTTAATCACTAAGCACAAAAACTGTTTTAAACTAGGTAAAAATGAGGTGCAAAAATGGGAAAAAGGGAGTTAGTATCTCACCCTTGTAGCCTTCTTCAACAAAGATGGAGTGATGGCCTCTTTGAGCTTCAAATCAACCAAAAACAGCAAGAACCAACCTTTGGAACCTCAGAACCAAGAGAAAGGTGGAACACTAGGTGTTTTAGTGCAATAGTAAGGCACAAAACACCTAGATTACAAAGAGAAAGAGAGAGATAGTAAGTATATCTATTCTAACCCTAAAAAAACCAGAGCTCTAACTCTCTAACAATGTCTAAAGCTCTCAGATTTTTGTAACCCTTGAGCAAAGGGAAGAGCCTTCCCTCTTATAGGCCAAAGGCTTACAAGCTTGGCCACTAAGCAAGTTCATCCCTCCATACACGTGTATGGAGGGGAAACAAGTTGCATACAGCTGTGAGAAAATATCTCACAAAGCAAGTGCACAGTGGTCGGCTGGGCAAAATGGTCATTTCGCCCAAAACAGTGCCGACCGGCACAAAATAGTGCCGACCGGCACAATATAGTGCCGGTGAAAACTACATCCAGCCGGTGGCCTCTAGCCCCAGCCGGTGGTGTGTGGGGATGCCTCAGAAGGCATTCCCTGCCCCTCAAAGGCAAAACATAGGTGTTTGGTGCAAAACCAAACACAAACGGTCGAGTTTGGAGGTCCTGAGGCACGGCGCGCGAGCCGAGAACTCCGGGAACTCCAAACGAACACACATATGGAAGATCACCGAGTGTTCAAGCGGTGACGTCCAAGTCTTGAGGACGGTCAAAAATGGGGTGTCTACACACATGTGCTCTTATTTCGGTTAATTAGCTAGAATTTACTATGTTATGCGCACAACACACAAGTATAGACTAGATCGCCTAATTTGGAACAAAGCATTGCATATCCGTTTACTTGGAAAATAGTTTGAGATTTGCTACTCACAAGTAGGCTAAAACATGGATTTCAATGAATTGTTCCAATTCAAGCAATCCAACCTTCACCCACAGGCATTCAGGCAGTTATATTACAAAACCAATTAGCCTCATGGCAAGAATACTATCATGGCAACACTCACACACATGCAAGGATGCTAAAGCGTAAATGCTTACCTAGTACTCCAAGCCAAAACAGAAACTAGTTAGTAATCAAATGCATGATCCTAGTTCATGTTAAGATGGCTAATGCAACACATGCAAGATGCAACTACAATAGGCTCGGCTATTCTAGGACGGCATGTGGAATGAAACAAGTAACACGTATTCAAGTTAGATTTGAAATACTATGCAGTTGACATGATGCGCCGAGCCCGGTGCATACAACACAAATGAATGGATGCACGCATGCATAGCATAAGGTATGCCAAATTAAATATGCCCTAGTACTAACCATCAAAAGCAGGTAAGTAAAAGGGAGAAAGAAGTGAGGGTTGGAAGACATGCACACACGCATCCACACTTATTACAAATTCGCCCTCGCTCGAAGGGACCAAAAGAATATACAAATTACTTAACCTACAAGCTAATTAATTATTACAGACAAATTAAACTAGTTAAGGAAATTAACTAATCTAATAAAATAGTAAACAGCCTCAGGAAGAGGGCCCAATGTAATGCATGCTCTGTTCTGTTCAGAAGTCCACTGCCATGCACAAGTTGCCTTTGTTTTTACTATTTGGCACCTCTGAAAATTGCACAAACTCCAAGGTGGATTCGATGAGTGCTGTGGAACACCACCGGCCATGAGGAATGGACACCGGCCATGGGGAATGGTCATCGACCACCTGTGGAGATATCTGTCACAAATTGTTGGTCGGTCGGCATTGTATGTAGCCGACCGGCCAAAACTTCCTGCAGAACCTGTTTTGATAGTAGCAGAGGGCAAAACAAGGCATGGCAATGCATTTCAAGCAAATGTGTGCACCAACACATCCCTTATCATGTTTGTGACTCAAAGGGACATGGTTCTCGACTCTCAGACCATCAATCACGCATTTCCATGCATGATGGCCCAAGAAACCAAGTCGTGCATTTTGATTTGAAATGACATGCAAACCAAATAAACACATAAAGCACAACCTCTATCATACACAATTCAAGAGGCAAAGCATGCATGCTCCATGCAATGCAACCTAGGCATGGAGGCTAAGTATGCAACATGAGCATGTGGACAAGCATGCAAATAACTCAAACATGTAACAAGCATGCAACAACATGGTGAGATAGACTTACACTAACATGGGTAGCTCTCAAGCATGCCAAAATCAGTGGCCAAAATGATGAAACAAAGGCATGAAAACACACACACAAGTATGCATGCACAAAGGCCTAAACATGGAGCATAAACCATCAACTCTTCAAAGTATGAAAGGGATGGAAAATGCAAGTAAGCGAGTATGGAACGTGGACTGAAATATGGTCTCCAATGATGCCAAATCATGAGAACAAGCCAAGTAAAGCATGCTAGAGGGGTCAATGCTCAAGGCATACAAGGGAGTTTGCATGGTAGCTATACAAAGGAAAGCATGGATGATTCAAATGACCAATAATAGTCCCTTAGCATACTAAAACAAGCATAAAAGCTTCACAAAGCTAGGCCAAAACACATGAGCATGGTAGTCTAAATGCTAGGCACATGTTAAGGCAAATCATGGCATTACAAGACATGTATGCAAGCTAAGCATGGTGTGTCTAAACCAACCTAAAAAAGTGCTATAACATGGAAAAATAAGCACAAGTACTAGCTAAGACATGGCCAACATGTACTTAAAAATGATGCTTACACATGAGGCTTAAATGGCACTTTTTGAAGACAACAAAGAGAAGGGATGGCCCTCTCCTTCTTAGGACCTCAAACCACCATCCTCACCACTGAAATCCCTCAAGGTTTCAGTGGTGAGGAGGCCCAAACAAGGTGGTCCCGGAGCTCACCAAAACACACAAAAAAAGTGGCCAAACAAGGCCTAAGCGGGGATAAACGACCCCAAACACAAAAGTAACCTTAATGAAGTATCTTAAATACAAAAAAAATAGAACTTTTTTTATGTTATACACAAAGCTCAAAACAGCAAGAAAGATAGGCTAAAAGTGTGTGCAAAAACGGGGAATAAAGAGGGAAAATGAATTACCTTTGTAGCCAAAAGGGGACAGCAGCCTCTTGGTCCAAAAAAACAGTCCCTTAGCCTCTAAAAATGGCCTCCAAGCTCCTTAGGTTGATGATGGAGGTGTTGTGCTAGGAGGTGTAATTCAAATGGCCAAGAACTAGACCCTTTTGCACCCTCTAACACACCCAAATGTAGAGAGAGAGGGAGATATAGAGAGAGAGAGAGAGTGTGTGATATATATATATCTTATATATCAGATTTTTCAACCCTTGAAATGGAAGGAGAGGCCCTCCTGATATAGGCCAGGGCAAGGTGCCAAGCTTCTAAGAAAAGCTAACATAAAAAGGGTCAAGGCTTCCAAGGGAAGCTAAGCAAAGGGTGCAAGCTTCTTGAGGAAGCTTTGAGAAAGGGTCAAGCTTCCTCAAGAAACTTGAGCAAAGGGTGCAAGAAGGTTGGGTCAAAAAGGGTCAAAGGCTCAAAACAGCCACACCCGTGCATGGGGGGTCGGGTCTGTGCATTCCAGCTGGCACAGCTGGCATGCATTATGCCTGAAAGAGGCATAAAGGTGGCATCAGCCAGGAAAGATGGCCATCGGCCAAACAGAGTAACGGTCGACCATCAAAATAGCCGATAAACCGAACATCACTGCCGACCAACCAAACATTTGGTCGGTGGCCAAAGGGGAAGGCCGGTGGCTTCATGCCACAGCCGGTGGGTTTCAAGGATGGCTAAAAAGCCTCTCCCTACCCTCAGAAGCAAAAACACAAGGGTTTGGTGCAAAACCAAACACAAGGGTTTGGTGCAAAACCAAAACAGTCGAGTTGAGAGATCCTGAGGCAAGGCGCACTGCCGAGACCTCTGGGAACTCAAAACGAACACGAATATGGATGATCACCGAGTGTTCAAATGGTGACGTCCAAGTCTTGAGAACGGTCAAAAATGGGGTGTCTACAGTTGCCCCTCTTTGACAGAACTCGAAAGTCATAACAATGACAGGAGTGAATGCCAAAGCCCAGAGACAACCCATTTTTGACAAGGCCGAAGACTTAGACAGAGCATACAAGCTACAGATGTATTTGTTTGAACCCGCAGGCTGCCTACGTGTCCCTTTGCAAGGAATCAAACCAGCGTAGTTCAGGGGCAGGATGCAAAATGATATGTAATATTACAAAATAATGTAATAAACAATGCAAATGATATGCAGTGCATTTAAAACATAATCAAACCATAAGCAGTTCAAAACCACACAAATATCATAAAGATGATGGAGATGCAAAGTCCGTCTACCATAGAAAAGGTGCCGACACCGTCAAACCACAATACCGGCAGTGGAATAGGCGCATACACATGCAGAACTATGAGTAATGTAGACGGACACAAGAACAATTGGGTGGAATGATATAAGTGGGGAATGACCCGCTCGGGAAAGACCATGATCCTAAATGCTGGATGCAACTACAATGTAATATATACAATGGATAAGGCACGCAGGCCAAACCATAAATTGCCTAGGAAAGGCATGGACACATACAAACCGCGTCCAACACAGAAATGGTGCCGTCACCCTCAAACCAACATACCAGCGTGGAATAGGTGCGTACACATGCAGAACTATGCTTCGTCGCGAAAAGTATGGGCACATACCAGACCAAGCTCAGCATGGAAAGGTGCAAGTCATAGATGGATGTGATGCAATGAATGCATGCAAACTATAATGCAATATACAATGCAAGTGGAGGCAAAACATGCGTGTCGACTCAAGTGAAGAATGCACGACAATGCAGGCGAAAGTGCACTACAATGCAATATATATTCTATATGCAATGAATGCATGTAATGTATGCTATGTACAATGTAATATACATACTAGATGATGTAGTAGTTAGGAAGCGAAGATACCTTACAGAGGCAATTGGCAATGACCTACCTCATGCTGCTGGGGATCTTTTGCTTCTTCTTGGTTGAATCGCAGGTAATACTTTTCTCCCTAGCCATGGTCGCAGCTTTCCCTATTCTCCAACATGGTGACAGACTAGGTTGGTTCAGTATCCAGAATTGAGGTATATACACGATGCCTCAACCTATAGGGCTTCCATACAGATTTCAAGCCGGGGATATACCCCAGGGTATTTAAACCAGACTTTAGTCTCGAAAATCCCGAACCTTTTCTTTCTAGGCATAAGCCATTCGAACCCTAGTTTCCACCATCTCAGTTGGTTTCCTAGGAACTCACCGTAAACACAGGCAGGTGGCTATACCAGACCACCGGAAGTCGTTCGGGCACGACAAACACCAAAGGAATTGCACTTTTAGAGGATTTAAGGTCTCCTAGACCAGCGAATGCACAAGACAGTGCGAATGAAGATGCAGGATTTAAGGTCTCCATCATCAAAGGATTTAAGGTCTCCCAGACCAGAAAGTGCACAAGACAGTGCGAATAAGGTGAATGCAAAGGGGAAAATACTCCAACCATGCTAGAATCATGAGAGGAGGAAAAACAAACAATTAGGTGCGCATACAACGCAACCTAAGTCAAATTCCAAACACGTTGAAATCGTGTGAGGAAATGGACACTCAAACCACGCTGAAATCGTGAAAGGAGGTCCAACAATCCGCCCCAGCGTGTCTACAACGCAACCTGGGATAAATTCCAAACACGCTGAAATCGTGTAAGGAACGGGACACTCAAACCACGCTGAAATCGTGAGAAGAGGTCCAACAACACTCCCAACACGTCTACAACGTAACCTAGGATAAATTCCAAACACGCTGAAATCGCGTAAGGAACGGGACACTCAAACCACGCTGAAATTGTGAGAAGAGGTCCAACAACATTTCCAGCGCGTCTACAACGCAACCTGGGATAAATTCCAAACATGCTGAAATCGTGTGAGGAAAGGGACACTCAAACCACGCTGAAATCGTGAGAGGAGGTCCAACAACCCGCCCAGTGCGTCTACAACGTAACCTGGATAAATTCCAAACACGCTGAAATCGCGTAAGGAAAGGGACAACCTCTCAGTGTAGCACACGCGAGAGAGGAAAGGGGATGGTAGAAACATTGGAACGTATTCCAGACGCTCTTTAACCAAAGAAGGAGAAGAACGGGGACGTATCCTGGTGTTCAGAATGGCATAAGCATTGGAACGTATTCTGAATGCTCTGATCCAAAGAGGGAGAAGCATGGGGACGTATCCCGGTGTTTCGAAATGGTACAAGCATTGGAACGTATTCCAAATGCTCTTAACCAAAGGGGGAGAAACATAGGGACATATCCTGGTGTTTCGGAATGGTGTAAGCATTGGAACATATTCCGAACGCTTTTAACCGAAGAGAGAGAAACATAGAGACGTATCCTGGTGTTTCGGAATGGTGTGAGCATTGGAACGTATTCCGACCACTTTTAACCGAAGAGGGAGAAACATAGGGACGTATCCCGGTGCTTTAGGGACATATCCCCGTGTTTAGGAAAGAGAGAGAAACATCGGGACGTATCCCGGTGTTTCAGAAAGGTATAGAAACATAGAGACGTATCCCGGTGTTTCATAAAGGTGGAAAAGGGCGTGCATAACAATGCAAGTGGAATGTATGTGACTACGTAAGTGAAGAGGTGCATAACAATGCAATACAGGTGCACAAGGCAGTGCGATGTAGATTAAATGCACAAAACAGTGCGATGTAATGCACTAACAAGTATAGGTAAGGTGCGCAAGATAGCGCGATGCGCAAAATAGCGCGATAATATGCATGCACAATGCACGTAAGGTGCACAAAACAGTGCGATGCGCAAAATAGCGCGATGGAAATGAAATGCACAAAACAGTGCGATTGAGGTGCGCAAGATAGCGCGATAAAATGCATGCAAAATGCAAGTAATGTGCACAAAACAGTGCGATGCGCAAAATAGCGCGATGGAAATGAAATGCACAAAACAGTGCGATTGAGGTGCGCAAGATAGCACGATAAAATGCATGCAAAATGCAAGTAATGTGCACAAAACAGTGCGATGTGCAAAATAACGCGATGGAAATGAAATGCACAAAACAGTGCGATTGAGGTGCGCAAGATAGCGCGATAAAATGCATGCAAAATGCAAGTAATGTGCACAAAACAGTGCGATGTGTAAAATAACGCGATGGAAATGAAATGCACAAAACAGTGCGATTGAGGTGCGCAAGATAGCGCGATAAAATGCATGCAAAATGCAAGTAATGTGCACAAAACAGTGCGATGCGCAAAATAGCGCGATGGAAATGAAATGCACAAAACAGTGCGAATAAGGTGCGGAAGATAGCGCGATAAAATGCATGCAAAATGCAAGTAATGTGCACAAAATAGTGCGATTGATAAACTGCACAAAACAGTGCGATAAAACACATTTTCTATGCAAATGAGTAAGAATGAATTTTCTATGCAAGAGATACGAGCATTTTCTACGCAAGTATGGAAGCGTGCATTTTCTATGCATGAGACAGGCATATTCTATGCAACATTGAAAGCATATTCTATGCATGAATCATAACGATGCGCGGCACGCATGCAACAGAAGTGTATATGAAAGTGCACATTCTATGCAATAGAGATAGAGGGGCCTAAAACATGTACTCTGGTGCCTCTGATTTACCTCTTAGAGGACTTTGCAACACACTCAGCTCAAAAAGAGCACACCCTGTTCATATTGGCGAGAGATAACATCTGCATGTGAAACCCTCGGGTGCTGCTTGGACTGCCATTCTGACTTGAAACAAGCTTAAACTTGGGGTTGAGATACACTCATACTCCAGAGAAATGGCGAGGCCTGAGAAGGTGCACTTGGAATGCAGTCTCGGAATTTGCCGAAGTTGAAACACACTAAGACGCTCCAAATTTTTCTTCTTTTCTTTTTCTTTGCAGTCTTGAACCCACATAGCTTCAGATAGGTCCTTGTTTTACTGTTCACACTTATTGGGGGTAGACCCTGCAGTTTTATGAAATGACAAATACTGTTTTACACAAATGTGGAGAATGGCACAGCACTCTGAGCACAAGATGATTTTTTTGAAATTGAGAAATGAGTTCTTAACCGGGTATTGAGCTGACGACTGGCCACAGCCAAAACGACTCGACAAAGGAAAAACAAAGGTAAACAACCTAAACACAACGAGACACGCTCGGAACGACTCAAAACAAGGTTTGAGACAAACAAAACAAAAGACACGATACACAAACGTGTTACAAAGACGAGAGACCTCTCAGTGCACGAGGAGCCAGTTTCTCTGGGTATTATTCCCCACCCTTCCTTATTTGTGATTCTCACATCACTCGGCCCTCAAGGTCGGTTTTTCTCTCAAATTTTCTTTTCCTCACTTTTTCTCTCAGCGCACATCTCTCTATTCTTCAATCTCTCACTTTTTATCCCTCCCCTGGGTGGTTGATGGATAAACAAGAAATTGTGGGCTCATGCCCCCTAGCATTCCGCTAGATTCTTCTTCTTGTTCACAACAGTGAGTTTCTTCCATAGAAGGGCTGCGCTACAATTGGGTGTGTAGCAAATCTACAGCTGACATCGGTTAACGATGCTCTGCTGGGGAGCTTGGACGTGATCAGATCTGTCCCGATAAGGGGAGTGGAATATCTTGTCCCATTCCGGTTCGTGCTTCGCACTTGGCTTGATACCTCGTTGCTTGAAGGATGTGAGAGCTTTCTGCCCTTTTGTGGTTAGCTTCAGTGGTGCCCTTTTCCGGCAGGTATGGTGCCCTTTCTGGCAAGTGCATTGATAAAGGGGAAAGGACAGAAAACCTGACTCAACTGTGCCCCTATTTCATCATTTTGACCATTTTTTGTTTTTGCTTTCTACTAAAACAATTTTGACCAATATGAGAGTTAGATTAACATACTTGTTCGATTTTTGATTTGAAAATCATGCAAGTCAGGGTATGAGCACTGAAAATTTTCCCTTTCTGGGTCCAAGAAATGGTCCAGTTTTAGAAAAATGGAATAATTTTTGAGAGAATTAGTCAACCTCAGTAAAAATTCTCAAAAACTATTTTTGCAAACGGCCAATGCTCAACAAGCACGGAACCTACTCTTGAGACGCACAACCTCGGATCTGGAAGAAAATTGCCCCTTGCTCGAAGAGAGCTGCATGGCAACGGAAAGTTGCCCCTTATTTGAACGGCACCGCAGTGCATTGAATGGCAACGGAAAGTTGCCCCTTGTCTGAATGGCACCGTAGTGCATTGTAATCAGTCCTCGGAGCGATGATTACAACCGAACTCTCGGATTCAGAGAAGGCAAAGATGATCAAAACCATTACATGGACACAGTCACTTTGAAAATGCTGGTGGCTGGACTTCGGGAAGAAGTTGCCTACGTATCCCAAACATGGGAATCAAGCCTTACGTAATTCCAGGGTAAGGTACACACGGGTATTAACCTCTCATTTTGCGCTCTAACTTTTGCCAAGACCGCCCTTCCAGGTTTTCAACCTTGCGAGCTTTGTTTTTCTTTTCTTTTCATTTCTTTTCTTCTTTTTTCTTTTTCATCTTTTCTTTTCATTTTTCATTTTTTTTTTGTTTTGTTCTTTTTCTTCTTTTTTTTTTCTTGCTCTAACTTTTGCCTGGGTCGCCCTTCTGAGTTTTCGGCCCAGCAAGCCTCTCAAGGGTAATAGTGTAGCCTGGTCCATGTCAAATGGTTTTGAGATCCCGAAGTCATCTGAATCCTGGAGAATGGCTACTGTTCGCTGGCGATGCAGGAGTCCATCCAATGGGGGACTGAATTTGCCCCTAGTGTTATGAATAGGAACTCAGTTGTCCTTCAGCACAAACTATCTTCTTTCCTCCCTTCTGGGATTTGGCATTCTTGCCGACTTTCTTTGATTTGTGGAATGATCTATCTTCGGCTCTTCGAGCACATTTGAAATTCTTTGCCCCTAGTTCCAGGGGTGCTTCTGATCTAGCTTTGCAAGCTTCTTTTGGTGACATCTGATCTTCTTGATCTGACTTTCTTGCCTCTTGTTCGAGGGCTGCTTTGAATCTGGCCACACAGGCCTTACATTGTGGTTGACCGTTGAACATTCTGAATCTAAGTTCAAGGTTCGAAAGCAAGGGGTCGAGTCTCGAGGCTGAGAGCGATCCTAGGCTGCACAATCTCAAGAGCGATTCCACACAGGTCTTCGCAGGACGGCGCAAAACATTTTTGAAATCTTTTAAGAAAGTGACTAATCGCTCGCGCTGAAGACAGTGTAGAACCAATCTGGATCAAGCCAGGATCCTTCTCAGTACTCACATTAACAAGCATGATTTCATTCATTAAGGGCTTAGCACGCCTCTCTTTCTCTCAGTTGATCAAATTTTGCAAATCCCGAGGAATTCCTTCCTCTTTGTTTTCACCGCAGTGTTTAAAAAGTTTTGAAAAACTTAGGTCAATGCAATGATTTAAAGGTGCAGAAGAGTAGGTGAGATGCTCCACCATTTCATTCTAGACTTGTTGGCACAACAGGCTCGAAGTAGCAATAAGCACAAAAACATGACAGCCACAACTGTTTCATTCAAATTTCCTGGTTGCAACTGGCTCCATGGCAGAAACAGACTCAAAAGAAAACAAAAAGACAAACACGAAACAAGATAGTGATGTCCGAGGTAACACTCCCAGAATCACCCGACTCCAACAAAACAGGACTGACTCGATACAACAAGACAGACTCAACAGGATTGACTCGATACAACGAGATAGACTCAACAGGACTGACTCGACACAACAAGACAGACTCGACAGGATTGACTCGATATAACAAGACAGACTCAACAGGACTAACTCGATACAACAAGACAGACTCAACAAGACTGACTCGATACAACAAGACAGACTCAATACCCAAGTTAGAAAGTACAAAAACTAGCATTCACAGATGCTCAAAATAGTGTGTGCCATACGCCACATCTGGAGTAAACTGAGTGTCGCCTGCAGGTGGTTCATCCCCTGATCACATAACAACACAGGTCCAGAGTACTCGAGGGATATTAGACCCTTCTGAAGCTATGGTTCCTAGACTACTTAGCAAAACAAAAAACATACAACATCTTAGCCTGATTTCACCAGAACCATCATGAGCGAAGCTGAATGACTGCGCTCCCTACAGAATTATGCCCAAATTTCTGCCCTATAAACTGATACCCTCAGGTAAAACGGATTCTTCCAAATACTGATGCCCACGGGCCTGATACCCAGACTTGCAAACTAATACATGCATTCCCTGTAGAGACACACTCTAAAAGCACATAGCAAGCAAGTAAGAGCCAAAACACCCCTATGTTGGGGGTAGGGTTTCCCTGTCCTATTTTGTTCGGAGCTAGAGTTTCACTACGCACGCAGCGGTTTCAAATAACCTATAATCGGGTAAGCAACATGTCCTGACTTGGAATGGTCACTATGGATTCCGAATATGCACTAGGTCGAATGGTCGAAAAGGGTGCCCCAGTAAAACCGGGGTATGTGTTCCCATACTGGCAGAGCCCGTAACCGATCAACCTTATGGCATGCAGCCTCAGGCTAACCGCTCAGGAATAGCAGATGGCAAACACGGCATCCTAGGCGCACCAATGCAAATGCAAAGCAAAGAAGCACATAAGCGTAGTCAAAACAAGATATCATGAGTTCGAGTCAAGTTCTCTAAATCCCTAGTAGAGTCGCCAGAAACTGTAGACATCCCCGAACGTCCAGGTAGGATGAATCCCCGTTCTGTTCATCTGGATTCACTACAGTTCGGACTCAAATTGTCACGGTTCTAAATCTGAACCAAAAAGTCCAAATCCGGCAAATCGTTTTGAGAAAATAGATTTTTAGAAAAGAAGTGCCAAACATGGACTGCTTTGCTAGATACAGAGTCGCCACCTAAATATTTTTTATGGGAGAATTTAGGAAACCCTGACTCGTTTGCCTAAGGCCACGTGTCCGTCATCACCAAAGTTGCCTCGGCTCGGGAACTTGGGTACGATTGGAGAAGGTCAGCCATGAGCACCGCCGCTCGCTCGATCAAAGGATCGACCTCTATTAATCATGATATCAAGTTTTTGAAAACACATGTGCTCTTATTTTGATTAATTAGCTAGAATTTACTATGTGATGCGCACAACACACAAGTATAGACTAGATCGCCTAATTTGGAACAAAGCATTGCATATCCGTTTACTTGGAAAATAGTTTGAGATTTGCTACTCGCAAGTAGGCTAAAACACGGATTTCAATGAATTGTTCCAATTCAAGTAATCCAACCTTCACCCACAGGCATTCAGGCAGTAATATCACAAAACCAATTAGCCTCATGGCAAGAATACTATCATGGCAACACTCACACACATGCAAGGATGCTAAAGCGTAAATGCTTACCTAGTACTCCAAGCCAAAACAGAAACTAGTTAGTAATCAAATACATGATCCTAGTTCATGTTAAGATGGCTAATGCAACACATGCAAGATGCAACTACAATAGGCTCGGCTATTCTAGGACGGCATGTGAAATGAAACAAGTAACACGTATTCAAGTTAGATTTGAAATACTATGCAGTTGACATGATGCGCCGAGCCCGGTGCATACAATACAAATGAATGGATGCACGCATGCATAGCATAAGGTAAGCCAAATTAAATATGCCCTAGTACTAACCATCAAAAGCAGGTAAGTAAAAGGGAGAAAGAAGTGGGGGTTGGAAGACATGCACACACGTACCCACACTTATTACAAATCCGCCCTCGCTCGGAGGGACCAAAAGAATATACAAATTAATTAACCTACAAGCTAATTAATTATTACAGACAAATTAAACTAGTTAAGCAAATTAACTAATCTAATAAAACAGTAAACAGCCTCGGGAAGAGGGCCCAATGTAATGCATGCTCGGTTCCGTTCAGAAGTCCACTGCCATGCACAAGTTGCCTTTGTTTTTACTGTTTGGCACCTCTGAAAATTGCACAAACTGCAAGGTGGATTCTCTGAGTGTTGTGGAACACCACCAGCCATGAGGAATGGACACCGGCCATGGGGAATGGTCATCGACCACCTGTGGAGATATCGGCCACAAATTGTTTGTCGGTCGGCACTGTATGTAGCCGACCGGCCAAAACTTCCTGCAGAACCTATTTTGACAGTAGCAGAGGGCAAAAGAAGGCATGGCAATGCATTTCAAGCAAATGTGTGCACCCACACATCCCTTATCATGTTTGTGACTCAAAGGGACATGATTCTCGACTCTCGGACCATCAATCACGCATTTCCATGCATGATGGCCCAAGAAACCAAGTCGTGCATTTTGATTTCAAATGACATGCAAACCAAATAAACACATAAAGCCCAACCTCTATCATACTCAATTCAAGAGGCAAAGCATGCATGCTCTATGCAATGCAACCTAGGCATGGAGGCCAAGTATGCAACATGAGCATGTGGACAAGCATGCAAATAACTCAAACATGTAACAAGCATGTAACAACATGGTGAGATGGACTTACACTAACATGGGTAGCTCTCAAGCATGCCAAAATCAGTGGCCAAAATGATGCAACAAAGGCATGAAAACACACACACAAGTATGCATGCTCAAAGTCCTAAACATGGGGCATAAACCATCAACTCTTCAAGGCATGAAAGGGATGGAAAATGCAAGTAAGCAAGCATGGAACATGGACTGAAATATGGTCTCCAATGATGCCAAATCATGAGAACAAGCCAAATAAAGCATGCTAGAGGGGTCAATGCTCAAGGCATACAAGGGAGTTTGCATGGTAGCTATACAAAGCAAAGCATGGATGACTCAAATGACCAACATCAGTCCCTTAGCATACTAAAACAAGCATAAAAGCTTCACAAAGCTAGGCCAAAACACATGAGCATGGTAGTCTAAATGCTAGGCACATGTTAAGGCAAATCATGGCATTACAAGACATGTATGCAAGCTAAGCATGGTGTGTCTAAACCAACCTAAAACAGTGCTATGACATGGAAAAATAAGCACAAATACTAGCTAAGACAAGGCCAACATGTACTTAAAAATGATGCTTGCACATGAGGCTTAAATGGCACTTTTTGAAGACAACAGGCCCTCTCCTTCTTAGGATCTCAAACCACCATCCTCACCACTGAAATCCCTCGGGATTTTAGTGGTGAGGAGGCCTAAACAAGGTGGTCCCGGAGCTCACCAAAACACACAAAAAAAGAGGCCAAACAAGGCCTAAGAGGGGATAAACGACCCCAAACACAAAAGTGACCTTAATGAAGTATCTTAAACACAAAAAAAATAGAATTTTTTTATGTTATACACAAAGCTCAAAACAGCAAGCAAGATAGGCTAAAAGTGTGTGCAAAAACGGGGAATAAAGAAGGAAAAGGTGTTACCTTTGTAGCCAAAAGGGGACAGTAGCCTCTTGGTCCAAAAAAACAGTCCCTTAGCCTCTAAAAATGGCCTCCAAGCTCCTTGGGTTGATGATGGAGGTGTTGTGCTAGGAGGTGTAGTTCAAATGGCCAAGAACTAGACCCTTTTGCACCCTCTAACACACCCAAATGTAGAGAGAGGGGGAGATATAGAGAGAGAGTGATATATATATCTTATATATCAGATTTTTCAACCCTTGAAATAGAAGGAGAGGCCCTCCTTATATAGGCCAAGGCAAGGTGCCAAGCTTCTAAGAGAAGCTAACATAACAAGGGTCAAGGCTTCCAAGGGAAGCTAAGCAAAGGGTGCAAGCTTCTTGAGGAAGCTTTGACAAAGGGTCAAGCTTCCTCAAGAAGCTTGAGCAAAGGGTGCAAGAAGGTTGGGTCAAAAAGAGTCAAAGGCTCAAAACAGCCACACCCGTGCATGGGGGGTTGGGTCTGTGCATTCCAGCTGGCATGCATTATGCCTGAAAGAGGCAAAAAGGTGGCATCAGCCAGGAAAGAAGGCCATCGGCCAAACAGAGTGTCGGTCGACCATCAAAATAGCTGATAAACCGAACATCACTGCCGACCGACCAAACATTTGGTCGGTGGCCAAAAGGGAAGGTCGGTGGCTTCATGCCATGGTCGGTGGGTTTCAGGGATGGCTAAAAAGCCTCTCCCTACCCTCAGAAGCAAAAACACAAGTGTTTGGTGCAAAACCAAACACAAAACAGTCGAGTTGAGAGATCCTGAGGCAAGGCGCACTGCCGAGACCTCCGGGAACTCAAAACGAACACGAATATGGATGATCATCGAGTGTTCAAACGGTGACGTCCAAGTCTTGAGGACGGTCAAAAATGGGGTGTCTACAGCTGCACAATCTCTAGAGCGATTCCACACAAGTCTTCACAGGACCACGCAAAACATTTTTTTGAAATCTTTTAAGAAAGCGACTAACCACTCACACTGAAGACAGTGCGGAACCAATCTAGATCAAGCCAGGATCCTTCTCAGTACTCACATTAACAAGCATGATCACATTCATTAAGGGCTTAGCATGCCTCTCTTTCTCTCAATGGATCAAATTTTTACAAATCCCGAGGAATTCCTTCCTCTTTGTTTTCACCGCAGTGTTCAAAAAGTTTTGAGAAACTTAGGTCAATGCAATGACTTAAAGGCACAGGAGGAATATGTGAAAATGTACTGTCGTTTCATTCAAATCTGTTGGCACAACTGGCTTGAAGTAGAATAAGCACAAAACATGAAAACCACTGTTGTTTCATTCAGATCTTCTGGTGTAACTGGCTCCATGACATAAACAGACGCAAAAGAAAGCAAAAAGACAAACAAAATGAAATAATGATATCCGAGGTAACACGCCCGGAATCACCCGACTTCTGTACAACAGGACTGACTCAATACAACAAGACAGACTCTTAATCAAAAAGACTGACTCAAAACAATGAGACAGACTCAAAACAAAACCACAAAACTGACTCCTCACCCAAGTCAGAAACTACAAAAACTAGCATTCGTAAATACTCAAAACAGTGTGTGCCATATGCCACATCTGAAGTAAATCGAGCGCCGCCCGTAGGTGGTTCACCCCCCGATCACATCATATTATCCTTCAGGTTCACTGATCCAGTGATGTCAGACTTTGCTGAGCTTGATGGGAGGATAACCCCGTTGTCAATCAAATCTTGCACCTCGTGGCGAAGACGGAAGCAATTGTCGGTGCTGTGACCAGTCTGTTGATGGTACGCACAGTACTGGGTAGTGTCATGACCAGATGGAAGACGACTAAGGAGAGGGCAAGGCTCGAGGGGTTTGAGATGCCCCTTTTCAGCAAGGATTTGAAGAGCCTTGGACAAAGGCATATAGAGGGCATGGAAGACCCTGCGACCTCGGGGTAGATACTTCGACATTTGTGGATTTTTGCTGGATGCACTAGCAAAGGGGTCAGCAGGTGCTGGCTTGGTTTTCTGATCTTTCCCGGGTGTAGAATTAGGGTTTGGAGTAACAGTTCTGGAATGACGGCCCTTCTCCCGATTTTTCCCTTGGCTTGAACTGCCCTCAGTCTGAGTGGGGAAAGTGTCATCCACAATTTTTGCAGCAACTGCGAGTATCTGCTGTTTGTTCAGTTCTCTGGCTCTCAAAGCCTTGACAGCCTGCAGAAGTTGTTCATAGGGATCAGTGTTTGCCCCCACTTTGTTCTTACCTCTCGCCTCAGCTTGGTCGAAGGTTTGGGTTGCTACATCAGTGTGAAGTCCTGTTGCCATCGGCTTGCCATTGCCTAAACTTAGGATGGGTTCAGGTTGGCTGAGTTCAATTACAATTCGCCCCAATAACGGGGGCTCATCCGGGATGAAGTTTCCGGCATACGATGTGGTTGGTGGCAGAGCCGACATTTCGTAGGCTAGATCAGCCACAGATCTCTGAAGATCGCCAATCATTCCCATCAGCTCAAAAGTGGTGGGCTCACGGGTTTAAAATACTTGGGGTTCCCAGATTGGATGTGTAGAAAGTGACCTAGGCGGGCGTTGCATTTCAATATCGGCCTCACCCTGCATGGCGATCCCCTGGTTTAATGCCCCTGACATGACCACAATTTCTTCTAAATTTTGCGTCATCACGAGTCTACTGAATAGAACAGAGGTGATGTGATCGATGGCTAGTGGATCAGATGAACCGGTGAGCCTTGACTTGCCTTTCTCTGCCTTGCCTCAGCGAAGGAAAACACTAACTGCTCTGAACTGAATCTTTGACTTGACAAAGTCTATCGATACAAGTCCGGTGTACTCGGGAGATATTGGAGCTTTCTGAAGCTATGGTTCCAAGACTACCTTGCAAAAGAGAAAACAGACAGCATCTCAGCCTGATTTTACCAGAACAAATATGAGCATTGTTGAATGACTGCACTCTACCGAATTCTGCCCAAAATTTTGCCTGTAAACTGATACCCTCACGTAAAATTGATTCCCCCAGATACTGATGCCCGTAGGCCTGATACCCAGACTTGCAAACTGATACATGCATTCCTGTAGAGACACACTCTAAAAGCACATAGCAAGCAAGTGAGAGCCAAAACACGCCTATGGAGGGGTAGGGTTTCCCTGTCCTATTTTGTTAGGAGCTAGGGTTTCAATACGCACACAGCGGTTTCAAACAACCTACAATCGGGTAAGTAACCTGTCCTAGTTTGGAATGGTCACCATGGATTCCGATATACACTAGGTCGAATGGTCAAAAAGGGTGCCTCGGTGAAAACCGAGGTTTGTGTTCCCATCGTGGCAGAGCTCATAACCGGTCAGCCGTATGGCACGCAGCCTCCGGAAAACCATTCAGGAATAGCAGATGGTAAACGCAGTGTCCTAAGCGCACCAATGCAAATGCAATGCAAACAAACACATAAGTGTAATCAAAATAAGATATCATAAGTTAGAGTCAAGTTCTCTAAATCCCCAGCAGAGTCGCCAGAAACTATAGACGTCCCGAACGTCTCGAGGAGAGCCCGTTTTGTTCAATGGGCTTATTACAGTTCGGACTCAAATGTCACGGTCCTAAATCTAGTCTCGCAAAGTGCAATGCAAGACCGATAAACAGCCAAAGAGTCCAAATCCGGAAAATCGTTTTGGAAAACTGATTTTTGTGAAGAAGTGCCAAACATAGACTGCTTTGCCAGATACAGAGTAGCCACCTAAATATTTTATTTTTGGGAAATTTAGGAAACCCTGACTCGTGCCTAAGGTCACGTGTCCGTCATCACCAAAGTTGCCTCGGTTCGGGAACTTGGGTACGATTGGGAAAGGTCATCGATGAGCACCCGCACTCGCCCGATCAAAGGATTGGCCTTTACTAACATGATATCTTGTTTTTGAAAACACATGCGTTCTTATTCCGGTTCTTAGTAGAACGAGTATTGATCAAGTACCCTTCTAATAAGACCTCAAGGAATCTAATAGGCACAAATAACATCCCAAAAGTCCAATCCCAAACCCACATAGTCACATAAGCATGCTATCACATAATCACAAAAAGAAAAACATTTCCTAATCATGCGAAATGAACCCATTGTGGTAAAATAACCACTTCCCACGAGCCCCAAGTATTCAAAATCGGTAGCTCTGATCCAAGTTGTAACGCCCCAAAATAAACCAATATACATAATACATCAACTCACATTCACTAGATAATAATGGCAAATCTCCAACCCTTACATCCTTAATCAATATAGTTATTACAAAAGTTCCACATGCGTATACACATTCAAAGGTATGAAAAACACATGAATCTATAGCATGTGAAGCATCTAGTCTCTAGTAATTAGAATGCCCTTAAAGGCTTACATCTTCCAAGGCATAAGCCCAGTTACACAAAATGGTCTCTCGGACCCACACATGTTTAGCCCTTGGCTAGCAAAATAAATACAACAAATACAGTCGTCTACTCTTCACAAAATATATATCCACACCCTCAACTCGGTAGGACTACCACATCTTTTCCTGCACCAAATCCCATAGGGGTGAGCAAGACGCCCAGTAGAGAAATCCTTACAAAGTATATACAGTTATGCAATTTATCCAATATTTGATGCAAATGCAAATGCCATGCAATGCCATTTCAAGGATAATCTCATTTCATGCTCTTTTAGAAAACCACCATAATCTCAATAACATTTTGCAATCTCATCAATTTCAAATTTCAAGTTTTTAATCCTTAGGGGCGGTAAATACGACTTAGGTAATCCCTAGGTTGGTGTCTGCAAGTAGGCTTAACAAGCACTACCAATAACCCCACTTTATTGGATGCTAACCAAAAGGGAAGTGGTACCTCCTCCGCGCGTGTTTTGGGTCTTTCACCCCGGACACTCAGGCCAACTTATCAACTCATCCACACCTCCAAATCGGACTTACCAACATATTTACCCCATATACATTTCCGTAGTTCTTATTACATTATGGTTTCTTCTCTTGAAGTAAATGTTTCCAATCTAAATTCACAATGCATAATAATTAATTTCATGCAAATGCAATGCAATGATCTTCCTTGCCTCATAGCATTTCTCCATTTTCAAGTATCTTGACAACAATATCAAAATAAATACAAACCCATTTTCTCTCTTCCATGTTATTTCGCAAAATAACCATATGCCATCAACACACAACAACAATTCCTTATCATGTACAAGTCTTAACAATTTGGTATCTCCAAGACTACATATGATGTTTTCAAACATTAATCTCTAAGATTTTACAATTCTCACAATCCATGGTACATAACAATTTGCCACCTCACAACTATACCTGTTCAAGTATTTAGCAATAATGTTAAGATAATTTCTCATTTCTCATATATCAAGAAGATTGCTATTTTGCAAAAACATATTATGAAATCTACTCTCATTCATTCTCTTATCACAAGAAAATAAATAAATCCTTAGACTTTTCCATATTTCTCCAAAACCCCTAATTTCTAGGGTTTTTATTAAAAACCAAACGTTTCCCTATTTCTTTAGTGAAGACCCACAAAAAAAATCTTCCTTTAATTAATGAAAGTGAAACACTTAAGGATCAACTTTGAAACATTAATTTTTAAACCCTTGTAGACGTCCCGAACGTCCCGGGGAGAGCCTGTTTTGTTCAATGGGCTTACTACAGTTCGGACTAAAATGTCATAGTCCTGAATCTAGTCTCGCAAAGTACAATGCAAGACCGATAAATCGCCAAAGAGTCCAAATCCCGCAAATCGTTTTGGAAAATTGATTTTTGTAAAGAAGTGCCAACATGGACTGCTTTGCCAAATACAGAGTCGCCACCTAAATATTTTATTTTTGGGAAATTTAGGAAACCCTGACTCGTGCCTAAGGCCACATGTCCGTCATCACCAAAGTTGCCTCGGCTCGAGAACTTGGGTACGATTGGGGAAGGTCATCTATGAGCACCCCCACTCGCCTGATCAAAGGATCGGCCTTTACTAACATGATATCTTGTTTTTGAAAACACATGCGTTCTTATTCTGGTTATTAGCCTAGAATTACTATGTGATGCGCACAACACACAATTATAGACTAGATCGCCTAAATTGGAACGAAACATCTCATGTTTTTTTGTTTGAAAATGGTTTGAAGGTGCTACTCGCAAGTAGGCTAAGACGTGGATTTGCCACCCTCAGTTGGGCTTAAGAAAACATGATTTTGCCACTCTCAAGTGGGCTTAAAACTCACATTTTGATGAATTGTTCCAATTCAAGTAATCCAACCTTCACCCACAGACATTCAGGCAATTATATCACATAAGCTGTTAGCCTCATGGCAAGCATGCTGTCATGGCAGTCACTCACATACATACAAGGATGCTAAAGCATATACACTCACCGAGTACTCCAAGCCAAAACAGAAACTAGTTAGTAATCTATGCATGATCCTAGTTCATGTTAAGATGGCTAATGCAACACATGCAAAATGCAACTAGAAATAGGCTCGGCTATTCTAAGATGACATGTGAAAATCTGACTTGAAACATGTATTCAACTTTGGTATTGAAATATGATGCAGTTAGTAAAATGCGCCGAGCCCGGTGCATGCAAGACGAATGAATGAATGCAAACATGTGAGCATAAGGATGCTAATTGAAATATGCCCTAAACTAACCATCAAAAGCTAGTAAATAAAAGGGAGAAAGATGTGGGGTTGGAAGACAGGCATCACAAGCACGCACACTTATTACAAATTTGCCCTCTCGACGGAGGGTCCGAAAGAATAATGCAAATTAACTAACTAACTAGCTAATTAATTATTACGCAATACTTAACTAATTAAACAAATTCATTAAACTACTAAAGCAATAAAGAGGCCTCGGGAAGAGGGACAAATGCATGCATGCTCGGCTTCACTCGGAAATCTATCGCCATGCTCATGCTACCCCTGTTTACACTGCTCTGCACCTTTGAAAACTGCACAAGTCTTAAGGATGCTTCTGAATCACCTTCTGGGTGCTGTGAGAGGCCATCGGCCAAGGGGAACCGGTCATCGACCAATAATGGGGATCTCGGCCATAAATTTATAGTCGACCGGCACTGAAGATGGCCGACCGGCCATCTCTTCCTGTAGAATGCTGTTTTGCTGCAGCAGAGGACAAACAGAGCATGTCAATGTATTTACAAGACAATGTATGCACGACCACCCTCCCTATCATGTCATGGGGTCAAGAGAGTATAGTTCTCGACCCTCGGGCCATCAATCACGCATTTCAATGGCCAAAGGAGCCAAGCGTGCAATTTAATTTCAAATGAAATGTATAAAACACATAAGGGACCGCAACCTCTATCATGCTTGATCAAGAGACAGAGAAATGCACACACAATGCTATGAAACCTAAGCACGTAAGCAAGCATGCAAGTAACTCAAGCATGATGCAAACTCAATGCAACATAAGCATGTTAATGACAATGCCATACAAGGCTAATGCTGACAAGCATGCCAAATGCAATGTAATCTAAATATGCAACAAGCATGTGACAACATGCAAGGCAAGCATGCAACAACATGCAAAGGATGGACTTAAACCAAAATGGACAGCTCTCAAAAAGGCCCAAATCAGTGGCCATAATGCTAAAATGATGGTGCCAAAATGCAAAGCAAACATGCATGCCAATTGGCCCAAAGACTAAGGCATGAAAGGACAACTCTTACGCACACTTAAAAGAGACAAACATGGACATGTGACAATCATGGTAAGCTCTGAAATCATGTCAGGAATGATGCCAAATCAACCAAACTACACAAGTAGAGCATGCGAGAAAGCCCAAAGCTTGAGGCTAGCCAAGGGACTCAAACCATGGCCAGACAAAGCAAGCCCCAAAGGGCCAAGGGGACCAAAAACAATGCCAAGGCATGTCCAAACGAGACCAAAAACAAACTCCAAACTAGCCAACACAAGCTAGAACACAATGCCAAAAACGTGAGGCATGCAAGGCTACCAAAGAGGGTCTTACACTACACCTATCAAAACCACACGTGGCATGACTTAAGCCAATAAAATCAGAGTTATGGCATGTTAGAATGAGCCCCAAAACCCACTTAGAGGGCATCCCAAAGGCCTAAGCATGATGGCATACACAATGACACATTCATGAGGCATAAAAACACAAACCCTTTAAAGCGTTAAAGGAATGGTAAGTGCAAGCATGTGAGCATGAAACATGGACCAAAATAACATAACAAGTGATGTCAAATCATTGAAATGGCCTAAGTAAAGCATGCTATTGACTTGGACACTCAAAGCTAACAAGCTAGATTGAACCAAGGCTATACAAAACAATGCAAGCGTGGCTAAGACAACACCAAACAGACCTTAAGCATGGTAGAACAAATCTAAGAACTTCATGGAGTTGAGCCGAAATCATGCTAAAATGACATGTTACAACATGATGCATGTTAAGGCAAATAAGAGGATTGCAAGGCAAGTACATGAAGCATGTTAGAGCCAACTAAACCAACTCAAAATAGAGGTGTATTATGGCAAAACAAAGCCTAATACATGCTGAAATAAAGCTAAAACGAGCTAAGCACACATGCTACCTATATAAGCCATTTATGCAAGCATTCAAGAAGACAAGGAGAGGGGGTAACCATCTCCTATTCAAGACCTCAAAACCATCTTTCCACCACTAAAAATCCTCTGGATTTCAGTGGTAGAAAGGTCATGCAAAGCTAAGAACAATGGCCAAAAGGGATGGCCTAAAACAATGCCTAACAAGGCCTTGGAGGGGGGAAACAACCCCAAACCTCAAAGTGACCTTAAACAAAGATTTAAAGCACCAAAAATTAGAAATTTTACCAGTTAAGAGCTAAGCTTAAAACAATAAGCAAGATAGGCTAAAAGTTCATGCAAGAATGGGAAATCTAAAGCAAGAATGCTCACCCTTGTAGAACCTCTTCAAGATTGAAGCTCCAGCGGGTTTTCTAAGTTCAAACCAACCCAAGAACACTGAAATCAACCTCCTAGCACCTCAGCAACCAAGGATGGTGTTCTACTAGGTGCTCTAGTGCAAAAGTATGAACAAAATACACTTTAAGGCACAAAATACACACAAATGTAAATAGAGATGAAATATAGAGGTAGATAGATATAGAACTTCTAACCCTAAATTTCAGAACCCTGGAGAAGGGAGGAGGGCCTCCCTTGTTATAGAAATCCCAATTCTAAGGCTTCTTGGAGAAGCTAAACAGGGGGCAAATCCCTTCATACACGTATATAGAGGGGGGAATTGTGCGTGCCAGCTGTGCCAGCTGGCACAAAATATCTGCATAAAGCAGATGAACAGGGTTCGACCACAAAATATGGCCGATCGGCCAACAAAGGGGCCGACCAACCAAAAACAGTGCCGATCGGCCAACACCTTTGGCCGATGGAAGGAAATCATGGCCGATGGCCTCAAGCCTTGGCCAGTGGGTTGAGGGAATGGCAAACAAGCCACCCTCTCCCCTCAGAAGCAAAAACACAAGTGTTTGGTCCACCACTAAGCACAAAACAGGCAAGTTGAGAGATCTTGAGGCAAGGCACGCGGCCGAGACTTTCGAGAACTCAAAACGAACACAATCATGGATGATCATCGAGTGTTCAAGCGATGACGTCCAAGTCTTAAGGACAGTCAAAAATGGGGTGGCTACAACCCTCTTTTGAAAAATCTCTACACTCTTGAGCCAAAAAATAAAACTTTCAAAATAACTTCAAGAGAATTTTAAAATCAACATCAATCTAGCAAAACATGTATATATAACTCTAGGAAGTCCCTACCTCAATCTTTGATGATGAAAGAGACGAAACCCTAGAGTCATCATGGAAGATTCTTCAATTTTCACTATACCAAGAGGAGCCCTAGCTTTGATCTTCAAGATTGCAGAGAGTCAATGACTCTAGGCTCAAAGGATCACAAGAAATCAAAGATTTTGGTGCTAGATGAGGGTTTTTAGAGAGAAAGAAGAGTAAAATATTTTTAGAGAGAGAGAAGTTGGAAACAATAAGATACATTCAGCCCTAAAAGGTAATAAATAAATAAATAAAAATAGGGTTTTCGGGCTGACCAGCATCGCGCACGTGCGGAGCCTCTCTCCCACACGTGCAACCCTCAGCCCTGCACGTACGGCCTTCCCTTGCCGCACCTCCTCCAGCACCTACATATATTGCAGTGTGCAACCCCAGACCTCCCCTGAATTCCCACGTGTGGCCCCTGGTTTCTAGCCCAAAATTTTCCCTGCTCCATTCTAGGCACCTTGTACCGAACCTCGTACCCTCCGAAACAAGTGGAAATCAACACCAAAGAAACAAAACAAGAATTTTGAGGAAGAACTTCCGAGCGCAACAACCTAGACGATTAACAAGGCTTCAAGTGAGACCCGACACACTAATGTAACAAATCCGAGGTTAAACAATGGAAAATAGACAAATGGCACACTAGGTCATCACACCCAGAACTTGAACTCGGTACTGAAAAACTGGACCTCGATTAAGCTCCCTAGGGCGGCTGTGGGCTAGAACCCCTCTGCCTCTTGTTGTCCCCCTGAACATCCTGACTCCTCATGGAGCCCCTCATCCTCTTCTCCTCCATCTGCATCACAGTCTCAAGATGAGCTGCCAACTCTACAAGTTGCCCATAATCTCTAATCATCGAACCGGCTAGTGAAGTCCAAAATCTTGAAGTTATTGCTTCATTGTCGTGCCCCCAAAATAATTACAATCATTCATCTATAAATAACTAATACCATATGACATAAACCAAATAATACACTTTCATTAATTAGAGTTAATTTACATGAATGACAGATGCGATATGCATTCATAAGCTCTACCTTGAATCTATAGCATGTGATACCAATTAATGTTCAACAAAATAAATGTCCTACAGGCTTATATCTTTCCAAGACTATGCTTGGTTACAACAAAAGAGAAAGTCTTAAGCCCCATGCATATAAAGCCTCAGGCATGTACAAATATTAAATACAAAACAACAAAAACAGAGCCTTCAGCTCCCAGGTCCTCCCAAGCTAAGTCCTTGGAGAAGACATGTCACCAGCACCTGAAAATGGTTTCCCAAGTAGGGTAAGCCAAAGCCTAGTAGAAACAATCTAACACAACATATGAATATTAACGAAGATATAAGCATGATGCACATGTTCAATGCCCAAATGACAAATCTTTTACAACTTTTTCCAAAACCATGTTATGTCAAACTTACATCTCAATCCATTAGTTATACCCACTTTATTAAGTCAACGAAACAAAGGATACGCCCCATAGGCCTCCAACTAACATGATTATCATACGAAATACATTCACTAGCCATTTTACAGAAATTTTGTCCGCGGGAATTGGCACCCATGTATACACGCGGTTTTCGAGACTTTCACTCTGAACATATAGGCTAACTTAGTTTAATGGAGTCCATCCCCTTTCTTCTCCCAAATATGGTGTATATCCTCTTTCTCCTCCCAAACACAATATGTATACGATGTATATAAATCATAATCATATTCAATGATAATGGCAATTCACCTAATCTACATGCCATTTCTACAACAATCATGGCTATCCTCCATCGATAGCCCAAAACAGATATACAATCTCAAGGATAGATAAATTATCCGAATTTCCATAGGTGAGAGGTAATACATATCTAACTCCACCATTTATATAAACATTCATCCAATTTAGTGTTTCCAATACCTATTTCATTATTTGTGTAGAATAATTATTTGAGAAGTTTTAGGGCAAAACACCATTTTCGTCCAAGATTCCTCCCAACCAAATCACTAAAATTCTCATAACACATCCTATCCATACTCCCATAATCATCCTTTTTGCATTTACGTTATAAAACCCCTCATTTGATTTTACATCCCAAACCCAAGGTTTGTTCAACATCATTCCATGTTTCAATATTTCTTACACAGCAACAAATAACTAAGTTAAAACCCACAGAAGAGTGTAGAAAGTCCCTACCTGAAGTTTAGCAGCCCAGAGAGAAAATGGAGACACCTCAAACACACCGAAACCCAACTCTATTTAGATGAGAATGTAGCCCTCAAGATGCTTTATCTTTTTATCGAAGAGGGTAGGGTGAAAAAAACACTAAATCTAGGTAAACAAGTAGAGAGAGAGAGAGAGAGAGAGTGAGTTTTAGAGAGAGGAGCTCTAGATCTAGGGTTTTGAGGGAGAAAGTTAAGAAAAAGTGATGAAAAAGTGTACTGCTGTGAACTGATATACTCACAGTCCACTCGAGCGCAAGAGTTGACGCTTGAGCATCAAACACAACAAGTTGTTCTGCTTGAGTACAAGCAGTGATGCTTGATCGCAGAATACACACATCTAGTAGTTTTGCAGACAACAGACTAACGCTCAAGTACAAGAATAGCCGTTTGAGTTGAGCCCGCTCAAGCATTGAAAGAACCACTTGAGCGTAGAATTCATTCTCCCAGTACTTTTGTAGACCTGTAAAAGTACTGAGAGTTTGCAAAGTACGCTCGATTGCAGGAACTGCCGCTTGAGTAGAGGAGCAAAAATCTGGGCAACAAAAGTTTGGAAACTAAGAAACCAACTTGTCCCAAATGCAACCATAACAATCCAATAGCCAAATTTAAAGAGAAACAAAGTAAGTAAGATGTGAACAACAATATGAAACCATGAAACCCCGAGTTCGGGATACAACAAGGGTCTGGTCAAAATCGGAATCGCTATATTCATCCAAAGCAATTATGCACAATAACCAGCGGCGGCAATGTATTCTGCTTCAGTGGCTGATAAAGCCGCTGAGTTTTGTTTCTTGCAAAACCAAGAAGTGAGTGAGTGTCCAAGAAAATGAAAAGTGCCAGTAGTGCTTTTATGGTCAAGTCTACATCTCGCAAAGTCAGCATTCGAGTAATCAAAATGTTCAAAAGTGGTTCCCTTAGGATACCATAAACCATAATTTGGAGTGCCAACAAGATATCTAAAAATACGTTTGATTGCGGGGATGTGTAACTCTTTAGGTGTGGATTGAAAAAGTGCACATATACATACACTAAATATTATTTCGAGTCTACTTACAATAAGATAAAGTAAGGAGCCGATCATACCTCAATATTTCTTTTCATCTACCAGTTTGCCTTGCTCATTTTTGTTGATTTTGATTGATGTGCTCATTAAAGTTGCTGCAAGTTTTGATGATTCTATTTCAAACCTTTTGAATAAATCATTGATGCATTTTATTTGATTTAAATGGATCCCATTGTTAGTTTAATTGATTTTCAATCTGAGGAAGTAATTTAACTCCCCTATCATTTTCATTTCGAATTTGCCCTACATATCCTTTGCAAACTCTTTACACATATTTTAATTAGTAGCATTGAATATTTTCATTAACCTATATAAAGCTTTTGAAAGTTTGAAAACATGATTCGGGTGTTTATGATTTACAAAACTAGGATTTGTTTATGATTTGCAAACTCTTCCTCCTCCTTCTTCCATGGCAAGCAACCTTTGAGCTAACCTAGCTTCCTAGTGTCATCTCTATACTCCATACACAACCTTGTCTCACCACCTTAGAGTCTTGGTTGATCTTGGAGAAGCATAATTCAAGCTTGAGAGTGGGTTGAAACCAAGTTGGATCACAAACAACAAGCTTACCCCTTGAAAGGTATAAGCTTATTATCTTCTATCTTGCTTTCATTTCTTTCATTTGCTTCATAATTCTTACTATTTTGCTTTGCTTTGAGTCGATTTCAAGTGTTTAAGGTTGGGTTTGAAGAGCTACCAAAAGGGTAGAGAGAGCTTGCTCTTTCTACACCTTTGCCTATAGCTCAAACCCTTCCTTTTCCACTCTTTTTCTTTGATATCTACTCTAATTTTTTGAGTTTTAAAAGGGCCAAAAATCTTGTTTTGAAGTTTCAAAAAAGGAAGGGTTAGCCACCCCTCCTTGTTTTTGCTCACTAGCTTTCATTCTTCTCTTTATTGTTTAGATTTTTAGGCTCTATTCATTAACTTTTACCCTCTATTTTTCATGTGTTAAGGGTTGTTTTAGGGCTATCCAAGTCTTTTAATTGGTTCATGCTTTGTTTAGTCCATTTATTGTCTCACAAGTAGTCATATATAACTTGTTGTATGTTGTTCCAAGCTTTCCTTTACTCATTTCCATGTTTAAGAGTCTAATTTTAATAATCAATCCATCATCCATCTCTTTCATTCTTGAGAATGATTTCAACCGATTGAGGTTGTTCAAGACATGTAAGAAAGACTCCTACTTAATGCTTAATCTTTTCGAAGATTCATTACTAACGGTATAGTCTTTCTCTCATGATTTAGAAGAACCTCTCGTTTGACATTACTTCTTGTTTAGAGGACTTTAACATCACTATGGACAAATGGACTAAAGAATGGCAAGATTTAATAAAATGGGCTTAAACTTGGATCAACACACATAAAGAAAATGGCTTAAATTGCTTCAACTTGGCTGGACGTTATGCCAAGTTTCTTGTGTCAAGAGTCATCACATGCTAATCCATGGCATTTTTATGATTCTTAAAGCGTTGCAACCACCCTCTTTGAGTTCATACTATGACAAGAGGGAGTGGTGGTCATATTCTTTGCATTTCATTGACTTTTGTCCCAAAATTACATCCGAGAGCATCAAGCAATCATTTTGCTCGTTGATGGCTTTGGAATCAATTTCGAGCATCTCTCGAGGCTTTCCCATGATAGAGGAGGAAGAAAGGGACAAACAGAGCTTGAGGACATTTTGTCTACACTGGTTCACCTTAGAACACAAAAACAGAGGTTTGCACCAAATTGATGCACGATCGGTCATCTGTATACCCGGCTGGCCATTAGTGATGCATGGTCGGCCCTTAGTGTGTGGCCAGCAGTGCAGTTTTGCAGAAAACAGAGGTAGTGGCTGAAGGTGAAATAGAGGTGGCTTGGGTAGACAGAGTAGCTCTCAGGCACTATGCATGCGACCTTCATCAATTTTCACTTACTCATTTTGTCGAATGTAACTAATCTTGTTGTAATTAATTAGTTGTAGCTAGTTAATTTTGTAAAATGTTGTAATTAATTAGTTAGTTAATTACTTATTCAATTTCATTTTGTAATTAGTTAGTTGACTAGAATAGTTAGTTAATTCATATTCATTTGTAATAATTAGTTAAGTAATTTAGCTAATTTCATTTGTTTGGTAGTAATTAGCTCAGTTAGCTTAGCTTTAATTAGTTAGTTAATTAGCTTAGTTTATTCATTCAGACTCTCCTTCGTGAGAGCGCAATGTAATAATGTGTATGTCTTCCAACCCCACGTCTTCCTCCTTTTTATTTATCTACTTATGATGGTTAGTTTAGGGACATTATGTTTTGATTAGCATAAATCATGTTTGCATCCATTTGTATTGCATGCACTGAGGCTCGGTTCATCATTCTAACTACATTATTAGTTAGTTTCAATACTTCTTTGAATACGTGCTAAGACCGCATGTTATCAAATTGTTTCATATGACATGTTAAAGTAGCCAAGCCTAGTAATTGCATATCGTATGTGTTGCATTAGTCATAATTGCATAGTTAGAATCATATATTTTTCTAACTAATTTCTCTTTTGGCTTGGAGTATTAGGTGAGCTTTTATTAGCTTTAGCATGCCGCATGTGTTTGGTTGTTGCCATGTTTCGCATGCATACCATGAGGCTAATTGCTTAAATGCTAAACTACTTATATGCCTGTGGATGAAGGCTTATTGCTTGAATTGGAATAATTTGGGCGATGTTTATATGCGATTACTTTTTCAAGTGGTACATATTTCGAAATAATTTTCAAAACAAACATGACTCGAGATGTTTCAATTCTTGTGATTTAGTCTATATTGTTTGTGCGCATCACATAGTAAATGCTAGCCTAATAAACTGGTACAAAAGCATATAACGTTGATAAAAATCATATCATGATTAGTAGAGGCCGATCTTTGATCGGGTGAGCGGGGATGCTTAATTCATGACCTTTTCCTCTCATACCTAAATTCTCAAGCCGAGACAATCTTGGTGATGATGGACACGTGGCCTTTGGCACGAGTCATGGGTTTTCTAAATTTTTCCAAAATAAAATATTTAGGTGGCGACTCTGTATCTGGAAAAACAGTCCAATTTTGACATTTTTTTTATTCAAAATCAAATTTTCAAATGATTTGTCAGATTTGGACTCTTTGGTGTTTATCAATTTCACATTACACTTGTGAGATTAGATTCAAAACTGCGGGAGTCCGACTATAGGGCTTATTTCGACCTCTCGAAAGGGAGGAGCGCGAAAAAGTTGAGCTACAGCTACCAATCTAGCTTTGTTTCTAGTAACAATTCTGGATTCAGCCATTTTATTTTGAAAAACCCATTTTGTACCAATAACAGGATGATCCTTAGGCCAAGGGGTCAAAAACCAAATTTCATTTCTTTCAAACTGATTTAATTCTTCTTGCATTCTAAAATTCAGTTTTCATCATTTTCAACTTCTAAAAGCAATTTTGGTTTGATTTGCAAAACAATGGCTAAGTGACCACAAATATTTCTAATATAGGAACGAGTTTTTATGCCTTACACTGCGTGGCCTATGATAAGGTCTTTAGGGTAATCATGGGCATACTTTCATTCCTTTGGTAGAATTGATTCATTTTCTAGATGGGCATATTCTTCTTGAAGATTCTCTATTGTGATTTCTTCTTTATGTTTAGGAGATGGGTTTTGTTCATTTTTTCTTATGTAAATGCTCTCCATTCTTGGATATGTTTTTATAGTATCATCACTTACAAGTTTCTTGAAAACAATCTTGTTAAATTCATCAAAAGTAATGTGTATAGATTCTTCAACAAATAAAGTTCTTTTATTGAATATTTTATAAGCTTTACTAGAATTCGAATAACCAAGAAATACAACTTCATCCGATTTATCATCAAATTTTCCGAAGTTATCTTTATTGTTATTCAATACAAAACATTTACAACCAAAAGCATGCAAGTGGCTAACATTAGGTTTTCTACCTTTCCAAAGTTCACAAGGGATTGTCTTTAGAATAGGTCTAATCATGGTATGGTTTACAACATAACAAGCAGTGTTAACGGCTTCAACCTAAAAATGTCTAGGTAAATTATTCTCACAAAGTATACTGCGTGGCATTTCTTCAAGAGTTCTATTTTTTCTTGCAACCACACCATTTTGTTGAGGAGTATCAGGGGCTAAGAAATTATGATCTATTCCAAATGACAAAATCTAAATCAGTTTTCAAAAGTTTTGATATTAAATCCAAATGAGCACATCCTAATATTCTATGCCACAACCAACCAGTCTCATCAATAGTAGATAAGCATTTAACATTAAATTGAGAAGATAAGTTATGCAAGTCAAACACATATACATTCTCATGTCTATGACCAATAAAGAAAGTTTTATTATTTGTGATGCTTTGAATTGTGCAGTGCGACTTCTCAAAAATAACTTTATTACCTTTATCACATAATTAACTAATACTAAGCAAGTTATGTTTCAAACCTTTAACAAGTAAGACATTTTCTATAATGGGATAAGGACTTTTACCAATACTACCTATACCAATGATTTTTCCTTTAATATTGTCGCCAAAAGTTACGTAACCACCATCCTTTAATTGAAGTGTGGCAAACATGACTTTATTTCCAGTCATATGCCTTGAACATGCACTGTCAAGATACGATCTATTACTGTTAGATTTTGTCTTGAAATATACCTATAAAAATTTGATTTTTCTTGGTACCCGTACTTTCTTGGGTTTATAAAAGTTAGAATTTAACACACTTGAAGTGTCATTGGGAACCCACATCTTTTTTAATTTAGCAAAAAGATTTCTTTAACAGGACATTAAGGTAAAATATGACATTTTTTACCACAAAAATGATATGCGAGATGAGAATGTCTAGAAGAAACATGAACAAAACCATTATTGAAAGTTTTTCCTTTTGAAAAAGGTTTATACCCAATTCTGGCTTTACCAAACTTACAATTTTGACTTTTAAGAAGTTTATCCAAAGTGTCTCTTCATTGAGTAAATTTTAAAAGAATATTTTTCAAATCTTCTATATTTTCATTCAAAATAACTTTCTCATTTTTTAAAGAATCATTTTTTATTTTCAAGTTATATAGTTCCTTTTTCAAAATAGGAGATTCTTTCGATTTTAAAATATCATTTTTTTTTTGTAACACTTCATTTTTATTAGATAAAAATTCATTGTCTTTTGTTGAACTTGAAAGCATCTTTTTAATAACAATATTTTTAATGCCAAGTTTTCCAAGTTTGTAATGTGAATCTTCAAACCCGGATTGTAATTCATCTAAAGAATAAGATTCATTGTTTACCTCATCATCACCTCCAAATGCCATTAGGCATAGGTTTGCAACTTCATTGTTGCTTTCATCATTTTTTGAGTCACTTTCATCGCTATCTCCCCATGCATCAATCATGACTCTTCTTTTGTCTTTCTTGTATTGTTTCTTGATTTCTAGACAATCAGCCTTGATGTGACTGGGCTTGTTGCATTCATAATGAGTGATTTTAGTTTTCTTGTTATTTTCTCCATTTACAAAAATCCTTTCTGCTATGTTCTCCTTTGTCAAAATCTCTTCGAAAAATCTTTTTCCTCGTTGTTTCTTTTTCATAAATTTATGGAACCTTTTTGTTAAGAAGGCCATTTCTTCATCATCATATTCTGAATTATCTTCATCCTTTTCTTAATGAGTAATAGTGGATTTGCCTTTTTTTTTCTTTTTTTTTCCTTCTTGTTGTCTTCTTCTTCATCCATTTGTTGCATGATAAGCTCATGTGTGAGGAAAGATCCCATTAGTTCATTTAGACTTAGTTTTGATAAGTCATTGGCATCTGTGATGGCGATGACTTTTATCTCCCAACTATTAGGCAATGATCTAAACACTTTTCTTACAATTTCAGCATTAGTAAATATTTTACCTAGAGATGCTAAACCATTTATAATATTGGTAAAACAAGTAAACATTTGAGTGATAGTTTTATCATATTTCATCTATCTTAAAGAGCTCATAGTTATGGACTAAGAAACTTACTTTAGACTCTTTAACTTGGTCGGTCTCCTCATGAGTCACTAGGAGTTTATCCCAAATTTCTTTTGTTGTCACGCATGTGGAAATTTTATTGAACTCATTGGCATCTAAGGCACAATACAACATATTTATGGTTTTAACATTGGTTTAAGCTATTTTCATATTAGTTTCCGTCCATTCACTCTCAGATTTTGGTATCTTTTGGCCATATAAGATTTTTGTAGAAAATTTTGGACCATTAGAAATGATTTTTCAACTCTCATAATCCGTAGATTGTATCTGTATGGTCATCCTAGTTTTTCAATAGCTAAAGTTTGTGTTGCTAAACAATGGTTGTCTATTAGATGCTTGTCCCTCAAGAAATGAGTAGTTAGGAGTTGCCATAATCTACTCTAAGAGGGTTAAGTCACTAAAACTAAAGTCCTTGCTCTGATACCAATTGTTATCCTAGGTCTAATCAACCCAAGAGGAGAGATAAATTGGGTAAATAAAAATAATTTCACAATATTAATTATAATAATTAAAATATTCGAATTTCAACAAGTAAAAAACAAATAAATAAAAATCAATAAAAAACAGATAGAGAGAGGAGCAAGCATAGAGATTTATAATAGTTCGGCACGTCGAGCCTACGTTCACTTCTCAAGAATCCTCCTCGAGAATTTCTTCACTATCAATCAATTCAATACACCACCAAAGCTTCACCAAACTGGTGGATGTTACACAGGTCATACTTTATTTGTTGAGCCTTTACATTTTTTCTTTCACAAATCAATTAATAAAGATTAGAGGTACTTCAACCCTTTTTTACAATGGTTCTCTCTCAAAGAGTAAATATAAAAGTGTAATAACAAAAAGAATAAATGACAACACTCGGAGAATATCAGATTTAAAAGTGAAAAAGTGGAGCGAAAATGCAATCAAAGAATAAAGCTTGAATACTCAATTTTTTTCTTTTCAAATTCATTGTTTTTCTCCAAGCAAAACACTTCTTTTATAGCCAAAAAATCTAACCGTTGGAGAAGGACGCTCCTTCCTAATTTGAAATCATGCCTAAATGTATCTAACATGCGGAGATAGACACTCCTTGAAGATAGATGCTCCTTGATAGACAGAACGTGGATAAATATAGATTTTGCAGCTCAGGCATGCCGCTTCAACTTTTTCTCTTTGAAATGGCAAGAAGAAGTTTGAAATTATAGGCCAAAGGTCACTTTCCATGAATAGTAAAATTTGAAATTATAGGTTAAAGGTCTCTTTCGATAAATAGTGAAGTACTATTTGCACAATACTTTGATTTTCAAAAAGTGAATAGTGAAATTACTGTTTGCATATTAACTTATCTCAGCTTTTTAAGAATGGAATAGTAATTTACTATTCACTAAATTCAGCAAAATTGGGAAGATACATAGAAATCCAAAAGATGTATGCGTGAATGTACATATCAAATGCTTTATGAATACATCATCATGCGTACATGTCATTGTAGAATAGTGATAACAAATTAATCAATCACGAGAAAAACAATAATAAAAATGAAGATAACTCACCACTACGTGGGTATCAAAATTTTCAAAGAATGAATTTAGTAATTTAATATTCACTACACAAATCTCTTTAAATATTATTGATTCCAAATGCATCATATAACATATATTTTAACAAATAATATTTTATGTCAAAGAATGTAAAAATATACATACTAAAAATCATGATAAATTTAATGTATTTTAGATATCATCAAAATCAAACAGCATTTTTTGATCAGCAAATAAGAACTTTATTGATGATAAAAACATACATTTAGATGAACATCAATAAAGGAGTGGAAAAGCAGAAGTGCATCATAGTGTAGCTTGACTTTTTCGCGCCCCCTTTCGGAGTGCTCGAATTGGTTCTACAGTTCGGACTCCTGTCACGGTTCTGAATCTAGTTTCACAAGGTGCAATGTGAAACTGATAAACATCAAAGAGTCCAATCTGACAAATCATTTTGAAAAATTGATTTTAGATCAAATAATGCCAAAACTGGATTGCTTTGCCAGATTACAGAGTCGCCACCTAAATATTTTGTTTTTGGAAAATTTAGGAAACCCTGACTCGGGCCAAAGGCCACGTGTCCGTCATCACCAAAGTTGCCTCAGCTTGAGAACTTGGGTACGAGAGGGGAAGGTCCTGAAATGAGCACCCCCGCTTGCCCGAGCAAAGATCGGCCTCTACTATCATGATATGTTGTTTTATAAACCTGATGCGTTCTTATTCCGATTATTAGCTAACTTTACTATGTGACACACACAAGCAAGTATAGACTAAGTCGCAAGACTGTAACAAATCAACTCATGTTTGTTTTCGAAAAATGATTTGAAATTGCCACCCTCAAGTGGGCTAAAACACGGATTTGCCATCAATCATGATGGGCTTAAAACATGATTTGCCACTTCGCAAAGTGGGCTTAAAACTCACATTTGTCGAATTGTTCCAATTCAAACAACAAAGCCTTCATCCACAGGCATTCATGCAGTTAATCATTTAAGCAAGTAGCCTCATGGCAAGCATGCATAAACATGGCATTATGGCAATTACACTCACGCAATATGCTAAAGCATAAAACTTACCGAGTACTCTAAGCCAAAACAAAAGCTAGTTAGAAACAATGCATGATCCTAACTATGTTAAGATGTCTAATGCAACACATGCAACATGAAATTAATAGGCTCGGCTACTAATATGGCATTTGCAACAATTTGACAACATGCTTTGAAACACGTATTCAAAGAAGTGTATTGAAATGCAATGCAGTTTGAATGATGCGTCGGGCCTCTGTGCATACAAGACAAATGAATGAATGCAAGCATGCAAGCACAAGGTGTGCTAATTGAAAATGTCCCTAATCTAACCATCGAAAGTGGATAAATAAAAGGGAGAAAGACATGGGGTTGGGAGACATGCACACACGCACGCACACTTATTACAACATTATGCCCTCGCAAAGGAGGGTACGAATGAATAAGCATTAACTAGCTACGCTAATTAAGCTAACTATTACAAACCAAAACTAATTAACTATTCTAGTTAACTAATTATTACAACAATTGAAACAAATTAACTAACTTATTCTAAGCTAATTAACTTTTACAAACCGAAGTTGATTAACTAGTTACGCTAACTAATTAAAGCAATTAAACTAATTAACTAGCTAAGCTAATTAAATAATTACAACATGAATGAATGAATGAATTAGCTACTACTAATTAATTAAACAAAGCAAGTAAATGGCCTCGAGGGCGAGGGAAGCATGCATGCTCAGTTGGCTTCCTCCGAAAATCCACCGTCTTGCCATTAGATGCCTTTATTTACATTCGTTTGATCTCTGAAACTTGTGCCAACTTCCAGAATTACTCTGCTCCAACTCAGGAACACACGGATGCAAAATTCATTTCTGGCTAGTCAACTACCAATGGTGGTTTTCGGCTACCATTGGTGGCCGGTCGGCTGCTTCTGGTGGCCAGTCGGTTGATACAAGTGGCCGGTCGGCCACAGCTTTCCTGAACTTTCCTTTTTTGTTGCAACAGAGAGCAAACAGAGGCAAATCAGTGTATTCTCAAGGAGTGTATATATTGCTACCCTCCTTATCATTACATAAGCTCAAAGGAGTGCAACTCTTGATTCCCAAACCATCAACCAATCATTTTCAATGCATGATAGCCAAAAAACCAAGCTTGTACAATTTCAATGAGTGCAAAACAAGACTCGACAAAACCACAACCCTATCATGCATGATCAAGGGTGATGGTGACCAAGAATAATGGCACGTTTCATCACTTTGAGTATGAAATGTCCCATTTTTCTTGTGTTCGGATTAACGTCCGATCCGAACACATGCAATGCAACACAAAGATGGTTAGCTTTCCTCTTTTATTTGTCCAATTTTATTTACTCATTTTACATTACCGATTAGTCCTTTAACCGATTAAGTCCAAAGTGAGAGTCCTCTAATTGAAAGTAGGCTTAAACCACAAGTGCCTTGAGCATGAAAGAGTCCTCATGTCGTTGGTTAGTAGAAACCCTCAAGAGAGGATTAAAACCATTAAGCACAAGTGTCTCAATTTCACAATCAAGCCAACAAAGGGTTCAAAGCCACTTTCAAAACAAATGAAAGAGTGAAGAAAAGAGGGAGATGGAAGAGATTTCAATACTGAAATGGGATGCAAAATGACATTAAAACATGCAAGCAACTCATGCAAGTTATGTTATTAAGCTAGTGAAGGAGATTGCACCACAACCACACAATACAAGCCCCAAAGGACCAAACCAGCTCAAAACAGAGCTAAGACCAGTCAAAACAGAGGCCAAAACATGCTGAGATTAATGTACAAAATACTAGAAAAACATGCTCACATGCTAGCTTGCAAACAAGACTCAAGAGCAACTCTAAAAGGCAATGAAAGAGTGAAACAAATGAGCATGTGAAAGAGCTATATACACTAAAATTACATGTTAAAAGACACTACAACATGCAACCAACTCAAGCAAAGCATCTTTAAAGGCCTAAAACATTAAGCTAGTGAAGCCATTTACACTATAACTATGCAAAACAAGCCTCACATGACCAAAGCAACCCAAAACAGAGCAAAATCATTCCAAGTCAGAGGCAAACATATGCTGGAAATAAGCTAAGTTAGGCTACCAAAACATGCTATCATGTGAAGCTAACTAGGCATGCAAGTGAGACACAAGGAAGGGAGGCCAACCCCTCCATTTTTGGACTTCAAAACAAAGTTTTCACCACTGAAAAAATTCTGAATTTCAGTGGTTAAAAATCCAAAAGAGCTGGTTTGAAAGTGATGAAAATATGGCACAAAAGCTTAACAAGCAAGGAGACAAAAAGGGTGAACAAGTCCTTAGCTCAAAATAGCCTCAAATTACCACTTTTAGGTCTCAAAAACAGAGTTTTTTTCAGTTGAAAACTAGGCCGAAAACAGTAGAAGAAGAAGGCAAAACAAGTGCTCAAAGCAAACTTAAATAAGCTAACTGTTATACCTTTGAAGCAAAGCACCACTTCGGCACAAAATAGGCAACAAACCAAGCTTAATCCTCCTTCTAGAGCTCAAAAAAGGCTCCAATAATCTCAGCCCAAAGGAAAGCAGCTTTGGTTAAGGGTTCATAGGCAAACTAGAAGTGTATCTCTACTTGTATGCACAAAGGTTCAAGAGAGAGAGAAATCTTAGAGAGAGAGAATTGTAGAGAGAGAGGATTTATAAAGAGAGAGGTTTCCAAATATTTCTAACCTTGCAATATGAGAGATATGGCCTCTATATATAGAAAAAAGAGAGCCTTGGTCGAAAATATCTGAATACAGGACAGCTGCCACAATGTAGGACAGCTGGAGAAGAAATATCTGCAAAATCTGAGCTTTTTGAACACTTGTGGCCGACCGGCCACCATTGGTGGCCGACCAGCCACCACTGGTGGCTGACAAGGGTCACTCCTGGCCGACCTATGGCTGGCAAACTCCATTTGTGGCCCACACACTCCACTAGTGGCGGACAGCAAAAACTGGTTCTTGGCCCCAACTTTAAACATGCATATCTCCTTCATCTGGACTCATTTTCAGGTAATTCTTGTGCCTAAATGGAAGCCCCAGAAGTCTTCTTTCCAATAGTGATAGCCTCACATCAAAATTCCAAGTGTGCAAAAAGATATGCCTCTTTTAGTGAAGGTTGCTCAGTTTTAGCCCAACCGGATTAATGCCTAACTTCAACCAGCCATATCTCCCTCATCTAGCCTCGGCTTGAGGAGATTATTGAATGTAAAATGAAGCCCCGGAAGTCCACCTTCGAATGATAGTGGCCTCATAGCTGAAATCCAAGTGTACAAATGGATAGGCTCGGTTTAGTGGAGGCTACTCAGTTCTCTCTTAATGGTTAACGGCCAACTTCTCTCCCAACTAATTTTCTTCCCTCTCCTCCAATTTTCTTCAATTCCAAACCTTTAAACAAGATGTTTTGAAATATTTTTCAAAGAGTTCACATCTCTTCCATTCATTTTCACTTTGTCCTTGCTCAGTTTACCAAAAAGCGCAATATTTAACGAAATGCGAGCCTCGAAACGTTGTAAGAAGTTTGTTTCAAAAATATTTTAAAATAGAGGGTTTTAAGGTCTAAAAACTTTGGTCAAAATAGTCTTAGTCCAAAAATGGGGTGTAAGATTGGGATTTGACTCTCTCTTTACTGAAGAAATTGAACATTTGCACTGCACATCTTTCATCACCAAGTAAGTGATTAGTGGCGCCTAAGTCTTAAGGGCGGTCAAAAATGGGGTGTCTACACAGCTAACAAACCCAATGCCAACTAGGTTGGCACCGAGAAGAAAGCTCAATCATCTGCAAGCTCAACCACAAAGGAATGGTGAGAAACCATGCCCAGCAAGAAAATAAAAAAATAAAAATAAAAATAAAAAAAGAAGACCCCCATAAACTCAACCCCCAATTCAATCCCACAATTCATTCCACACAATTCATTCCCACAAAATTCATTCCACACAATTCACCTGAAGTATCATCCATAAGCAAGAGACCAAACCAGAGCAACATCCCAATGCTCCACAGCTCTGAGTCAGCCAATGCCCCACTTCTCAGCAGCAATCACCATGCAACACACAAGTAACTCCAGCAACAGGATAGCTAACAAAGGATCACATCAGAGCAGTATAAGGCTTAAGGCTTTAACAACAAAGATCAAGAGCAAGAGCTAGCAGCACACCTCCTTATAAGCCTAACAGACCTCACACCAATTCATATCACACTCTAGAGAACTCGAGGCCAATCCACAGTAAGAGACAGCAGACCACACTAGAAAACATCACCAAAACCAGTTCAATAGCAGCACCTGCACAACACAAAGAATTTTGTAGCCAATACACCCCAGCCAACATACTCTAATGGATAACTCTGAAGCCCAAAACCAGTTTAATAGCATCACCTGTAATAACACATAGAATTTTACAACCAATACACCCCAAACTAGCAGCACACACTCCTTCTAAGCCCAGCAAACCGTACACCAAGGCAGACCACACTCCAGGGAACTCAAGGCCAATCCGTAGACCACACCAGAAAATAGCACCAAATTGAAGGCCATTCTCCAAAACATCAAAAGACAGCTGACCACACCAGAAACCAACAGAAAACTAAAGACCAAACTCCAAAACTCAAATCCAACTCAACCTCCCCAAAACTAGATCATTAGCAATACCTGCAACAACAAACAGAATTGTGCAGACAACCAGCACAGACCACCATAGAATTGTACAGCCTGAACACCAGCAATAGCCCTATTACCCTGAGTAACATATCTGCTGTAAGTTTAAAATAATATCATGCATAGAATATTGCAAATCCTTCATACTAGACTTTATACATAAGGCCACCCTGACTTTCACTAATTCTTTCAAATTCACAAAATCAGGTTGAGCATTATTAAACAAACATTCATTTCTTAATTTCCACACTGACCATAACATAGCCAAAGGAACAATTCTCCAAACCATCCTCACCTTCTTTCTGACCTTAAACCAGCCCACCAACTCATCAAAGACTGCACTGATCTAAGACTAGCCCAAGACAAACCCCACCAGCCCACAATCCCGGACCACATTTTCCAAATACAATTATAATGCAGCAATAGATGAGTCTGTGTCTCCACTTCTGACTTGCAAACGACATAGAGAATGTTTGCATTAGGCTTCAACACCCCAATCCTTTGCATAAAAACAGCAGACTTCATCCTACCTCACCATGCTAACCATGTCATGAATTGAACCTTTGGGGAAGCAATATTATTCCAAACATCCATGACAAATCTAAGATTAGATCCTTTGCTCGAAGCCAACCGATGCCACAAAGATGCCACAAAAAATACTCCAGATGGATGGGCCAGCCAAGTGCACTGATCCTCAACATGATGTCTTAAACAGGGAGCAACTTGAAGGTATTCATACTGATTAAAAAGATCATCCTCTTCCCAAGCAAAGAGATGTCTTCTAAACGACAAGTTCTAGTCATCACCCTCATTTTTCCTTTGAAAGAAATCATACAGTGAACCATCCTTATCAACTGATAATGAATAAAGTCTAGGAAAAACATGAGATAGGCTCTGATTATTGCACCACACATCCACCCAAAATTTTCCCCTAATACCATTCCCAATCACAGTCTTGATATTAGAAAAGAAAAATTCCCTAAAATAAGGATTACTTGAAGCTAAGGACATAATATCCTTCCATAAAATAGATTTCCCCCCCCCCCCCTCCCCCTTCTGACTCCACTGCCAAGGGACTCCATCTGCCACCAAACTGACCATACTTGCTACACAGCACTTGTTTCCATAATGCTTTATCCTCAAAGCCATACTTCCACCACCATTTGATTAACAAACACTCATTGAACTCACTAAGCTTCCTCACACCAAGCCCACCTTGGCTTTTATTTTTGCACACCTCCTCCCACTTTACATGGTGCACTTTTCTCTTCACCTTATCTCCACCCCAAAGTAAAGTAGATTGTATTCTAACTATTTGGCAATACCCACTGGCATTTTAAATATAGACAGAAAATATAATGGCAGACCTGACAATACAAACTTAATCAAGGTTAGTCTACCTACAAATGATAAACATTTCCTCTTCCATAAAGCTAGTTTCTTCTTGAACTTGTCAACCATTGGCTGCCACATTTTCTTACTCCTTGGATTTGCACCTAAAGGCAAACCTAAATAATTCAGAGGCTGTTTCTGAGTTAAACAATTCAACTTTTTTGCAAAGGCCTTCATCAAATCATCCTCAACACCAACTCCACAAACTTTACTTTTATGGAAATTAATCTTCAACCCAGACATTATTTCAAAACATCTCAAAATCCTGTTTATTGTAATGATTTCCTCCCAATTTTCTTCACAAAAAATAATAGTGTCATCAACGAACTAAAGATGAGACAGCATTAGTTCACTATGACCCACAACAACACCTTTGAGCACCCCTATATCTTTTGCTCTTTCTATTACCAAGTTAAAGAGAAAAGGTGATAGGAGATCACCTTGCCTCAAACCTTTATGAGGAGAAAACTCTAAAGTTGGGGACCCATTAACTAACACAAAGACTCTTGTTGTTGAAATACATGTCTTTATCCAACCCACCTACTTGTCACCAAACCCAAAATTAGACAACATGGAGTACAAGAACCCCCAATTAACTGAATCATATGCCTTTTCAAAATCCAATTTAAGGATGATACCTCTCTTTTTGGTTTTGTTCCACTAGTCTACCACCTCGTTAGCTTTTAAAATCCTATCAAATGTACATCGACCACTCAAAAAACCTGATTGCACTTCACTAATAACGTCAGAAAGAACCTGCCACAGTCTTCTTGATAAAACTTTAGCAAGAATTTTATATACTGAGCTTACCAAACTGATTGGTCTGAAGTCAGACAACCCAATAGGACAATCCTTCTATGGAATGAGTGAAATAAATGAGCTATTATCACCTTTAGACAGCTTCCCATTTAAGTGAAATTCCTGCAACACCTAAATAACCTCATCTTTCATAATAGACCAACACCTTTGGAAACAACCTAGATTGAATTCATCCGGCCCAAGTGCCTTATTCCCATCACACTCCTTCACAGCATCCTAGATCTCTTCCTCTAAAAATTCTGCCTCCAACATACTTCCTGCTTGGGAGCTTATTTTAGCACGCACACTAACTAATTTAGGTCTGTCCACTCATTCTTGTGTAAACAACTTATCAAAAAAATTCACCATTGCCTGTTTAATCAAATCTAGCCTATCCACTAAAGTTCCATTCACTGTCACAGAATCAAGCATATTGTTTCTTGTCTTCTACTAGCCATAATATGAAAAAACCTTGTATTCTTATCACCATTTTCAGCCCATAACAACCTAGATTTTTTAAGCCACATACTCTCTTTTTTCCTCTTCAAATCCCATACTAAACTCTAAACCTCTCTTCTGTGACGTTTTTCAAACTCCTAAAAGTCTCTAACTTTAGCCTTATAGCTATCCCAGGCATTCTTAACTTTAGCCACAAAATTTGGATGGGTGCTCCATGCATTGATACATCTAAATGGTTTAGGACCCTAGTCCCTCTCATCATTCATGATGATAACTGGACAATGATCAGAAATACTTCTATTCAAACCCCACTACTTAAAGGGGAATTTCTCAAGCCATCCAGTATCCAAAAGAAATCTATCCAATCTGCTCTATCGCTGTCTCTCCACATCATTGCACCATGTAAATAACCTTCCTAGCATTGGCAAATCATGCAACTCCAAAATATCAATGAAATCATTAAAGTCCTTCATCCCGCTATCCCTTCTAATGCACCCTTTCCTTTCACTTATGAACCTGATCTCATTAAAGTCACCTCCAATACACCAGGGACTTCTGAAAGCAGCTCTCAAATTTGACAATGCTTCCCATAATATTCTCCGACCAATGACATCATTTGGTGTATACACATTAACAATTACACACTCAAAAGAGTGATTGACAATACTTGCCATTAAAATAAAGCCTCTGTTGCTGTAGCACTCTTTAAGCTCAAATACATTAGGATTCCACAAACAAAGAAGACCACCTGCACTTCCATCAGCACCCACCTCCAAAAAACCCACATCCTTTGCTAGCCACAAAGATTGTATGAACCCATCATCAACACAGCTTCTCTTTGTTTCATGAAGTAGCAACACCTCAATCTTTCTATCTCTAACTAACTTCTTAATACTCCTCCTCTTCTGTGGTTTTCTCAAACCTCTTACATTCCATGTTGTGATCTTCATCAAGAAACATAAGATACGCACCTGACCCCCTGAGACTACCCACTAGCTTTGGCATCCACCTTAGCTTCCTCCACCCTTTCTCTATCCTTCATTTCGAGCATAATAATTTTGTTAACAACCTTCTTCTCATTGTCTTAACAGTCCATTCCAAGTACCTTCCCAACTTGTAGTGCAACATGAGCCTCATCTTGAATCTTCCTTCTCCTCCTGGAATTATTACTTTGTGATAATAAAGCTAAAATTGCCACTGCAGCAACTCTAAAAATAGCTCCATTTCTAAAGCTATTGTTGGGCAATACTCTTTTTTGAATCATATGGCTTCTATTTTGCTTTACTCTTCTTCTCATTTCAGGACCTTTCTTTTTGCCCTTATTATTAGACACACCACTCCTTGAAGCTAATACATGACCTTTTTCTTTGCTTCGAACTTGGGCTGATTTGAGACGACATAGCGGACCGTTTTGATATTGGGCTTCACAATCACTTAAATATGAATCTACCCCAATAGGCCCAGCCACTACTACCCCAGACTGGATTCCATCTAGTACTACATGAAGATTAACATTGGGCCCAACACAGTCCGATTCACTAATACTTCTCACAAATCCAAAAGAATGACCATGGCCCTCTACATTTTGAATTTTGTCTGACGCCTCCTTTCTTGAGCTCTCCAACAGCTCTAGACCTTCCACATTTCCACCTTCATTGCCTTGTAGATTTCCCAGATCACACTCTGTTTCATTAACCACTAAGTCGGCCAACCCCTCATTAACTCCAGCTATTTCCACTTCTTCACTATCCACCATGTCCTCTTCATCGACTGCCACCACATCATTTTTTTCCATATCTGTATCAACATTTGCCACTTCCTCATTGCATACGTTCCTACCATCCTCATCTTCCTTGCTTCCCTCAGAACTTAGTAACTGTTGTTCACAGCTAATACTCTGTGAATTAGAAGCAAGTAACTCTTCACTCACCTCTCATCTACCATGATTAGACAACTCAGACAATGGACAATCCTCACAAACTCGAACTGGATATTTTAATCCATTACAATCTAGCAAAACCACATCATTAATAAACTCCAGTCTAGATGTCACAACCATAACTCTTCCATACTCAAAGGTACAAGGATTGTTAATGGCATCTTCTAATTGCACCACATCACCCCATAAACTACCAATATCTCTACATGTATTAGTACTCCATAAATTAAGAGGTACTTCCATACAAGTAATCCAAACACATCTTTCAGTTGTAATGAACTTCTCTTTCCCCCACTCATTTATGGAGTCACTCCACTGATAAATCCACTCAACCATATGTACCCTTTCCTCCGTCAGTTTTTGTTTTGAATCGAATGTTAATACAACTTGCCACCCCCACTTCTAACTCTAACTCCTTTCATCCTCTTCTTTACCTCAGCTTTCAACTCAGTAAAGAATAGATATTCTTTAAGGCTCACCAACAAGATGTCATACAACCATCCATTTCCAACCTCTCTTACTTTAATTACCAAAATATCCTTCCCACGGTCAATGCCATTTTGCACAGCTTCTATATAAGATCTCCTTCCTTGAATCTGCACTCCGGTTGTAGGAAGTACCTTCTGGTTCCCTCTCACCAGCCGCTCATCCCCTCTAATGAGTTCCTCCTCCACTTTGCGCTCCATTTTCTGATAATCAGCTTGCTTTACCCTTATGGCCTTATTATCACACCACAAGCCATCTGCCTTTTGAATGGCCACATCTGCTGCTACCTAACAGTCATACCTTACAAAGCCAAATCGTGTACCCGTACCTTGTCTTCTCTTTGTCGAAATGAAGACATCCTTTACTACTCCAAACTTGCCAAATAGGGAGAATAGCCTCTTTAGATCCATGGAATTAGGTAAATCATCCACAAATATTGTAAACAATCCCTTAGTCAGTGTACGCTGTCCTTGCTTACCTATTCTTTTTCTTCGTATCACCGGGATCCACCCTTCTCTGTCTAGAATCCTTGTCCTTGCCTTTACGCTCTTCTTAAATATCAAAATCAAACAACATGATTAACATGATATTTGGTTATGACCTATTATGGTATTAGTTATGAGTTGGTTATACATATCAGTTATGACTTATTGTAATGTTGGTGATGACATTATTTTTGTTATGATCTAAAAACTCTTTTGTTATATGTACCTTATGTAGTGTTCGGTTATAATTTATTTATTTTAGTTATGACTCCTAAATAATTTAGTTATGACATTTATGACCTGTGATCAATCCCACAAATATCATAAAAATATTATAACTTGCATATAATAGGAAAATGTTTGAGACCCTAAAAAATCCCTACAATGATGTAATCTCACAAATGTCAGTTTTTGATTTGTCATACTCTCAATTAAATGGGACCCACCACCTTTACCACATCATTATGAATATATTTAGAAGTATAAAATGTAGATCTTACATATAATATTACCTTGTAATTATTGGTTTACCGTACTTCATTGTATATTGTCATCTTAACAAAAAGTGACCCCCCAAAAAAAAAAGTGCAATAGTAAAAACACACGAGCGTATGGCATTGAATAATGTTTCAAAAAAAGGTATTCAATTCCAAAATTAGATTCAAATTTCAAATTTAATGATGTTACAACCATTGGATCTAGAAAAATACATGTAACTAAGCAGAAGCACAAAGCTCAATTAAAGAAACAATAACTAATCACTACAACAAAATGCACCTTTGGCAACTAAAAAAATTTAGTCGCCAAAAGTTGTGGAATTGGCGACTAAAATTTTTTTTAGTCGCCAAAAAAACAATATTTAGCTACTAATTTTTTTTAGTCGGCCAATATTGATTCTTGGCGACAAAAAAAAATTTAGTCGCCGTATATTGAGTTTTGGCTACCGAAATCATTTAGTTACCGAATGTAAAATAAAAAATTATTTTTTATCTTTGGCGACCAAAAGTTTGGTCACCATAAACATATTTTCAGTGACAAAAAATTAGTTTAGTCGTCGTATGTTGCGTTTTGGCTACTAAAATCATTTAGTCGCCGAATGTAAAATTAAAAAATTATTTTTTATCTTTGGCGACTAAAAGTTTGGTCGCCAAAAACTAAAATATTTGGAGGGATTTATTTCAAATTTTGGAGGGATTTTATAAAACTAATTTGCGACTAAATGAGATTTAGTCGTTAATGGTGTAATATATATATATATATGGTTCTATACCACAAACAGCGCCTCTGTTTCTCTCTTCACGTTTCTCTCTCTCCCTTTGCCTCTGCATCTCTCTCTCTCTCTCTCCGCTGCTTATCTCCCCCTCTCTCACCTCCGCTGCACCAGCCGCATCTCCGCTGCTCCTTGTCGCCGTCACGAGCAACCGGAGCACCAATTCACCTAGATTTCTCCTTTTTTCTCTCTCTAAACTCCATAGCCAATCATGAAATTCAGATCTACATGACACTACCCATTTCAAATCTTCCATTGAACAGAGCTTCAATGGCGAATCTCGTGGTTCTGGTGGTGGTGATTTTGGGTCTGATCAATGGTGGGTATTGCCAAGAAACAGCCCAAGAAGCTCCATGGAGAATCCACACATTGTTCTCTATGGAGTGCCATAACTACTTGTTCAGGTTTAGTTCAATTCTTCAAAAAGTGGTGCTAGATCTTTATATGTGTTTTTATTCTCATCAATTTGGTATGTAATTATGTTTTTTTGTTCTTTTCTTTGGTGTTTATCCCTATCTATGTATAGAAAAGAAGGAATAAAGCATATCTGATATTCATGCCTACCAGGTATTTGACAAAATGCCTCAAACTGTGGTGGTATTGATTAAAACATATTAGAATTGTTGTTTTCCAATTTAATAGACTGACAAATGTATTAGTTAAAAAGTGGACTAGTGTGGATGCATTTTTTTGGTTTAGGCGTTTCTTAAAAATCAATTCTTGGGTTTGTATCTCCTTTGTGTTAAGAGTTTTGAAAGGGCTTTGTGTTCACATATTGGGCTCCAAACCCATGGCTCATTCCAAAAGGTACTAATATTGGAAATTCACTTCATTCTTGGATTGCTTTACATCTGTATATAGAAGTTAATATAACAACGCACACAAAAAAAAAAAAAAAAAAAAAAAAAAAAAAAAAAAAAAATTCAACTTTGGCCAGTTTATGAATAAAAAATTGGGCACTAGTCACTATTATGTACCTTAGTGGATGTTGACTGATAAAGAATCCATAATGGTCCATACTTAGAAGTTTTCAGTCTTTCGACAGAGACCATTTTCTACCTCATTTTTAATTGCCTACTCACAATGGGAGTGGAGAATACACACTCACATGGGTTGGGCCCCACTCCTATTGTGAGTAGGAGGTAAAAAATGCAGTAGAAAATGGTGTCTTTAAAAAAATGAATTTTATGCCTAATTTGTTGTCATTATCCTTGTCGTTCCACTCTAGCACCAATTCCTAATTTATTAAGACTTGAATGCATATAGATTATGAATTATGCAGATACAATAGAGACGCAACTAGTTCTTCATATTATTTCTGTTCTATTTTTTTTAGACCCATATTTTTTTTTTTTTGATGGGGATTTTAGACCCATATATGCCTGCTTAATCTTAGCAGGCGTACTTAGATTTGCAAAGTACATAGTAGTTGACCTTAGTGAGTTGAATTCCTTTATGCAACAGTATAGTGTATCACCAGAAAGGTTTGGAGAGTACAAGGAACTATGTTGTTTCTTCAAGGTCTTCACAACTAGTGCAGATTCATATAATAAGGTATTGACTACGGGCAATTTGTTATATTTTATCAATTATGAATCTATATGATATTCCAGCTAAAATTTTCTCTATATGAATTATCAATTGATTATTTATTTTTTTATCAATAAATAAGTTTTACTCTCTAATGTTTTTTTTTTCTCCCTATATATTTGAACATTTTAAATTTAGAACATTTATTTGTATCAACTCTATGTCTCTACTGTGACAACCTCACCATATATAATATTTTATATTTGGTTCATTATGGAGATTTGGGATTTTAATTAGTCGTTATCTTAATTTAATTTGAGATTTACGAAAATTTTTGGAGTCTGATTCGTATTTGATTTTAATAAGAATTTAATTTGGAATTAGAAATTGAATGTCCAAATGGCTTAAGGGGGTAAAATTGGTAAGTGGATTCAGTTTAATTTCAAGCATCGGACCATATGAGGGTTTAATTAAATATTCAATTCAGTTTAGTAAAACTGAGATCTGATTAATTAGGTCTGAATTGGAGTTAATTAAGTTAGTTCAATTATGAGGATTGAGAGTTATGATTATTACGAATTAAATTTATTTATGGAGTGTCCAATTTGAATATGTAATTTATTGACGAAAATTTGGAGTTGATTAGAAATTGAAGGCCTAAATGGTTTGGGAAATCAAAATTGATGATGATAATAAGTTTAATTTAATATTTGGAGCCTTTTGGGAGTTTGGTTAAAAATCTGATTCAAATTTATAAATTAAATATAATTAATTGGGCTATAAAGGAAGTCAAATTAGACTAATTAAATTATGTGGGATTTTTGATTAGTTACGATTAATTAATTATGTGTTAATTAAGATTTCTTAAGATTAAGTGCTGCTTAATTAAATTAATTCTAAGCATAGATTGTATTATGGAACAAACTAGAATTGTGGGTGTGGGTGCACTGAGAAATTTAGGTGGGTGTATTGAGAAATCTGGTTGTGATGTATATGAGTGTTGTGCTGGAATATGTGGTGTGTGTGCACGTGTAAGGTGAAGGCAACAATGATAAATGATAAATAATAAATGTATCAATATATGAGTTCATGTGCTAGGCCTGAAAAACACTATAGAGAAGGAGAGAGAGAAAACCGTACGGAGAGAAGGAGAGAGATTCTAGAGAAGTAAAATCAAGAAGAAGATAAGGAAGAAAGGAAGAATCAAGGAGAAAAGGGTTTCGTGGGATATCAAAATTCAAGCTAAAAATGATGGAAAATTCATCATAAGGTAAGAAATTCTATCCTCTTCCTAATATTGTTTAATTAATCTAGACAAAAATTGATTCAAGGTGGATTTTGAGAGGATTAAAAATAAAGATTTGAAGATCAATTATATAAATTGATAAAAAATTGAGTCTTACATGTTCAATCAAGTTAGGTTGAAAAAAATACGAGTTATGGTTCTTTAAATTTGTTATGTATGAGTTTAATTTTGGGAATTATTCTTGGATTGAGTCCCATAAATTACATATAACAAGGATTATTTGAAGGTTTGATCCATGCAATGGTGATAGGTTCAAATTTATGGAATAAATTTGGGAATTAATTATTTTGGGTTTGATTTTGCATATCTTATATGGATTTGAGTCTTATTTTTACATGCATATAATTTGGAGAAATTAAAGAATTAATTCATGAACATGGTTAAGGTTAACCAATATGGAAATAATTGTAATTCTTCAATTGAGCTTTGGTTTGGAAACTTTGATATATATGAGATGTAAATTGTACATGCATCATGGATTTATAATAATTGATTGCATGTTTTGATGTAATAGGAATCAAGTTTGGAAAATTATGAGTTTATGAACAAAGAACTTAATTTGTGAATTAAAGGAGTTTTGATGTAATTGATTTAAAATTGATCATGTTTGATGAAAATAAGCATCAATTGTGTTATTTAAGTTGAAGATGAAGCCCATATCTCACATGCATATGAAATTCAAAGTGATATGGAAATTAATTTGCATGAGTTTTAAAGATATAAAGTTGGTATGGGTTAAAAAAAATGTGAAATAATTTGGGAATTGAATTGTGATTTTGGACAAATTAGACTCAATTTTCTTATGGCCTCATATTGTATAAAGATTTCCATAATTTTATATCAAGAACATGAGTTTTAGACCCTTTGAATGCTAAGTTTGAGCTTCAAATGCAATTCTGGAAATTCCAGAATTCGGCATATCCGCTCGAGCGGGGAAAGCGACACTCGAGCGTGAAATGTTGGCTTCCAGAACTTTTGCAGACATTGATGTCTGCTCGAGTGGAAAGAGTCACGCTCGAGCATAGAAATGTAGTAACCAGTACTTTTGCAGACCAAAGGGGTCCGCTCAAGCGGCCAAATCCGCGCTCGAGCAGAAAGCCCTGTTCCTGAAATTATGAAAAATGGTTTTGTGTTTTGTTTTCCGTTCTCTTTCATTTCTAAGAAGTCTTAGGAATACATTGAGCTTTGTAAATGACCTAAGGGGTAAAGAAAGAAGCCTAAGAGAAATAAATAGATTAAAGAACGGATTGAATTGTTTGTGACCCAATATGTGTTATGAATTGTGTAGAGTCGAGCATAAGGACGAATTCACTGGCAAAACACTGTGAGTAATATCTTAGTAAGGATATGTTCAAGTATGTTGTTTTCCCAAACATTACTTCTGTACATGCCTTATGGATTTGTATGCTTGAATTAAAAATGAGTATTCTAAATGTCAGTCTTTTGCCTAAGACTAAGTGAATACAAATACGATCATGATCATGAGGATGAAACACACATAAATACGTTTGCCATGAATGATTGAGCCTGAGGCCGTTTGATTGTGAATGAAAAGTTGTCAAAGGAAGATGGAAGTAAAGAAGCTGAAGCACCTTGTTATAGAAGTTTGGTTGGAAGTTTGTTGTACTTAACTACTACAAGACCGAACATCATGTATGCTACAAGTTTATTGTCTCAGTTCATGCACAGTCCAAGCCAAATTCATTTTGGGGTTGTAAAAAGAGTGTTGAGATACATTCAAGGTACACTTGATTATGGAATTTTTTATAAGAAATTTCTTGATGCAAAGTTAATTGGATTTTGTGATAGTGATTGGGCCGGATGTGTTGATGATATGAGAAGCACTTTTGGGTATGCATTTTCTCTTGGATCGGGCGTAATTTCATGGTCATCCAAGAAACAACAAACTGTGGCACAATCATCTGCTGAAGCTGAATATATTTCAGCATCATTGGCAACTACACAAGCAATTTGGCTAAGAAGAATTTTGGATGATTTTGGTGAGAAGCAAGATGAAACCACTTCAATTATGTGTGATAACAAGTTTGCTATTGCTATGGCAAAGAATCCCGTCTACCATTCTCGTACCAAACACATTGCTATCAAACATCATTTCATTAGAGAAGCTGTGGAAGATAATGAGATTCAAATCAAGTATTGCAAGACTGAAGATCAAGTTGCGGACATCTTCACCAAAGCTCTACCAAGGGACAAGTTTGAATTTTTTAGAGAAATGTTGGGTGTCACACAATATGGCATTAAGGGGGAGTGTTAAAATTAATGCCATATTTACATTAGATACATTGGATACATTGCATGCATTGGATACATTGAGTTCATACATTCTTTGTATTCATGTATTTTTATATTCATGTATTTTATATTTATTAAGTACATTGTCTAGATTATATTCATGTACCTAGTTAATTGCAAGGTTGTTTAGGTTCATGGATCTTATTCATTGAACTTTTGTATAACATTCTCTACATAAAAGGATGTAAGCCTTTGGGCAAAATATATGAATCAATAAGTGACAAAAATTCAGTACAAAATATAGTTCATTCTAAAGAGAGTTTTATCAAAAGCTAACATTTCAAGTGCTACCACATATTCCCAGCAAGATCCTCAGCCATCTTGGTCGCCTCAGATGCTTCTTTCCCCATTTTCCAAGCACGTCCTTCACTGAATCCATCATATTCTTCACGGAAGAGTCAGGGACCGGAGAGGGAGTCAAGTAAGGGTTGGACTCGAGAGGCATGGTGGTGGCAGAGTTGCCGGAGGCGGTCCAATCATGGGCCGGGGGAGCGACGTCGTTACGGTCAAGCTTGGTGTAGGGAGCGTACTCGGAGGAGTGATAAGGCTGTGTGTTGGGTTTGGTTCGATCACCTTAGTTTTCATTCTCATTTTGATTCTAATTCTGATTCTGGTTCATGGTGGGTAGTTCTGGTTATTTGTTTGGATCGAAAATCAGATATATATATATAAAGAGAGAGAATGAGATAGAGAGCTAAGCAGAAGCAGTTTTCTTTTGCTGGAAGATGACAGTATAAACAGGTATTGCAACACCAATGCCGAAAGCAGTGAAGACAACTAGGCTTATCTTCAGCTGCTGATGCTTCATTCTATCCAAGTTGTACATGTGTTTTGCACGAAGGTAGTACGGTTCATCATGGCCATAGCCATGTCCTCCCCCCATCCTCTTCACGCCTGTTGAATGGAACCCCCTATTCGCTGATTTGAAAAGAAATAATTCGGTTGAGGTGCGTAGCTTCGATGTGCACGATCTTAGACCATTGTAGATGCTTCAAACAAGAAGAAAAGAGAAAAAGGAATGAAGGGAAAGAAGTGGAGGGCAACCCCCTCCCCCCTCACGTGGTTGCCTCTCTTTACACAATAAAAAATATATAAACAGAGCACTAAGAATACCAAAAATTTGATCTGAGAGGTTGGAATTATAATAACAATCCACTTTCCATCTCATCCAAGCACCACACTGGACTATGGTGGTGTCGTGTAATCATCCGCCACATGCTGCTTTTCGGTGCCACTAACTACATCATGATGTTGAGCAATTGCCAAAGCATTAGCTAAAGTGAATGTAGTGGGTCCTATTTTATTCTTTCCTCTAAAAAAAATATTCCAATTGCCTAACAAGCAAATAATATCTACTCATCACTCTCACATAGTGTTTCAGAGAAGGCCTGCTAAAAAAAAAAAAAGTTTCGGTCATTACAACCTACCCTCAAAGAAATTTCGTCCTCGAAATTAAACTCAAGTAATGTAATACATTTTACAGTCACCCACAAACTCACTCAGGTACTTACTAATATAAACCATTAAGTGATTCTTCTATCCACATCGATAACCCACATCAACAAAATAGGATCTAATCCTTTAAGCATAACAAAACGACTTTCTAGAATACCAAGACACCATACCTTATTGGTGATAACCCAACTTTAACAAACTATCTCCATCGCCTAATGCACAATGCACCCCAAGGCCAAAATAACTATCACTGCTCCGAGACCTTAACAAAATGAAATAATAACTCTTCAAAAATACTAACCACCAACTCTTATGAAACATAATGCAATCATGCCAAACACACTACTCGAAAATTCTCAGCCACAACTTTAATTGCCCAACCAAGCAATTTCTGTATTATTTTTACTTATCCACTCTATTTCTTTCACTCGACGAACCGACTAACAGTTTACGCAAACTTGTCTACATCCACCCACACAGTTTCACTCCAAAATAGAATTTTTCCAAACGTTCACACAATGCACTTCGAGTCCACATAGAATTCATCAAGACTAGATACACATTCTAACAATACTAAGGTACTCCCAACAAAAGTTAACTCAAAGCCACTTTCATTCTTTAAAACACAAGCCATGACACTAACTCCAAAGTTACAACACGATTCTACATCACACTAATATTACGATAACCCACGAGATCAAACCCAAATTGAACAACTCTTACTATACCAACTCACTTATCGACAAGTATTAATACCGCTATTGAGGCTAATTAATAGAATATTTTATCTCTCACCCTAGAAGCATCCCGAACCAATCATAATGAGACACCTGTAAAGATTAACACTAAAACGACTCTAAAAATCTTGAATTGTTAATAAATTGATTAACCTCAAATTACAATAAAATGTCTCCAAAGGAAATTGCATGTGCATCCCTTGCCAAAAGAAATAATTCTACACTTCTGATTCAAAATACTAATTAAAATAATCTTTTCAGTACTTCAATCCAATTACTACGAAATTTGCTCCACACCTAAAAAATAAACAATTTAACTCGAGAAGTAATCCACCACAGCTTACTGAGGTACAAAGAAAATAAAATTGAATCCTCATAACTACTCATGTCACAAATAACAACACCAATTACCATATTAAACCCACCACAAAAGCCTACATAACTCAAGACAAAAGGTTACACCAACAAATACTAGTTTTAGTTACTTTGCAATCTTCTATGAAGTCTCTGGCCAACTCACCTCCACCTAAACTTTAAAAGATACAACCACAAGTTATAAAGCCTCTCATTCACTCTAAGAAATTTTCTATGTCAACAATAGTCATTCCATAACAATTTCCAAGGCTAACAAAGTAACGAAAGCACTTCATACCAATTTATTCCTCAATGAGGGGTCTACCGAATAACTTCTTCTAAAGTAATATCACCACAAAACACAATGAAACAAAATTAAAATAAAGAATCATCCTCTATTAGGAAAAACTCAATACATTTTAATTAAGAAAACACTTACTACTTAAGGTCAAATACACTCAAATTGAACTCAATAGTAATATTAGACCATCATACCAACAACACGAATTCTCACAACTTATAGCAAAACGAAGGATCAATATAAGGGATTCACAACTCTTACACCAAGGATACAAAACAATCTTATAGCTAAAGGACAAGGGATACAAAATAATCTCCATTTCCATTACATGAACCACGCCATCACAACGCACACCAAATTTAACCCAAAACACTCTCATATACCTTCCATCTTCACAATTTCTAACTCATACATAAAAGTAACTGTAAAAGTTAACATCAATCACTCTCGATGGGTCAAGCATAAATTCCCATGGAAATACTCAAATTACCACCATATCAATTATCCTAAAGCACCTAATTTTCATGAAAATACACAAATCATAGTCACATCAACCATCTCAAGGCACCTAATCATAATCTCCATAGAATCACAACATCCTCACATGATCATTTCAAAAATTTCTTTAAAGACATTGGTTTGCTAACACAACTCCCGAGACATCAATTACATCATATCCCTAGACACTTATTGCACTTGGGTACAATCAACAACTAACTCTGAGACAATAGACTCCACTAATCTCGAAGGCACTCGAAACTCGCCTACATGTTCTCAAATATCGACTCACGAGTCAATGTTGTTACTACTAATATTCCCATCAAATGGCGTAGCCCAAATCAAATTTAATCTCATTCCAATCTATCTCAAAATTATTTATCTCATTTGTCTTCTTAGGATTTGCAGCAAAATTATGAATAAAACAAACTCTCTAAGAAACACATCTCTTACTACACGATATAATTTCTATCATGCTAAGACTACGTTTATTCCCAAGCACATACAACATAATTGGCCTAGGGCCCATCACTAACCTCACAAGTAATCCATCAAGCAAGTGAAACAAACCAACTATAACTAACTTCGTCCGTCCCAAGAAAATTTAGAACTAGTTTTGCATGTTCTAATGTCAACAATCCAAAGCATATTATCTTATATTACTTTAATCATTATTGAAGTCACAACCAAACTAAACTATTAGAATAGGGTTAATCTCTAACTCACTCTACTTCTAAGATTTTTTTTTTTTCAACTAGTCCACTTCTACACACTTGATATAAAATTGAAAAATAATTAACCCCTCATAACAACAAACTAGTCGCTACACAACACAAACTCTACTATTTTAAGGTCACATTTACACCCACAATCATACAAATCGATTAACCTACGCTTTAATACTAATTGCATAACATCTTGACCAATCATCCCGGCCATATTACTCTAGCTTACACCTTCTTCCTGGGAAAAAGGTATATTCCTACATGAGAACATCCCGGGCACCCCAAGTGCCTCTATTACGGCCTCTCTCATTTTATGACATCTTATATAAGAGACAGAATTTAGCTCAGAAGTAAGTGCTCCACACTAGTTCTAACACGCTGCATGCGGCTTAAACATAAACCTACACATGTATCTACATCACATAAGGCAAACCATATAAGCACATAGTCACATAGAGCACATACGAGTTACCCCTCCAAGTTATTGACTCGTTCCACAAACATTCAAAGACTTCCAAATAGAAATAGCATTGATCAGGTGCTTTTCAAAAAGGACCTCAAAGAATTTCATGGACGCAAATCACATCTCAGAAGTTTAACCCTATACCCACATAGTCACATAAACATGTTATCACATAGCACATAAGATATGCAACATTTCTCACTAGCGAAATGAACCCATTGGGGTAAAAACTACTTCCCACGAGCCCCAAGTATTCAAACCCGGTAGCTCTGATACCAAGTTGTAACACCCCAAAAATTTCGACAAGCTATATCTATTTATGCAACAAAACCCACCTGATAGACAAACACACACACACACACACACACATATATATAGCTAACTAATCCATACATCTATTTCCATTAAATCCTAAATGCCAAATACATGTTGTTCACATCTCAATGCCCCAGTTCTAATTCCAAACATGCATTTTACAACAAGTATGAAATGAAAGTCAAACAGATAATAAGTGCCCTACAGGCTTACAAATTTATCCAAGAACATTCTCGCTTACACAAAATGGAGTTTCAACTCAACACAAATACAGCCCTGGGCTTTCATTCAACAAATAAGAATAAAACAAAAATGAAGCCTCGGCTCCGAGTCCTCCCAACTCAATGCCTTGGCAAAGGCATAGCACCTGTACCTAGAATAATTTCCCTTATAGGGTGAGCCATAGCCCAGTAAAGATATACTACACAACATATGAACAATGACAAGACTAAAGAGGAGTATGCTCATGCCATGCTCATGATAAAACAGTTTATCTCTCTTTTTAATAAGCATGCAATGCTGAGATGCATAACCAATATAAAACCATTTCCATTTTTAAGCCATATCTATTACATGAATATGGGCCCTGTGAATCTCTAGGTGAGTGTCTGCAAGTAGGCCCTAATGCACTACCACTGTCATTTTTACCAGTAAACTGGAAGGCTCGACACCTAACCATGCAGTTCCACACCCCCTACCTAGATTCACCAAGTATTCATCTTTTCGCAAATAAATACATTTCCAAACATTTCTCAAAAACAGATACATTTCCAATGAAATGAATGTAATGCAATGTCCAATGAAACAAATGAGGAATGTGGTTCAATTTACCTAAGTCTCATGCATTTCTACAACAATCATGGCTATCCTCCACCGATAGCCCAAAACAGATATTTCTAAACAGATATTTAATTAATTAAATTCCAAAAATTATGATAAATACAATCTATTCCACATCTCATCAAATATGAACAGCTACACTAGTTTTCATATCACAATCACGTCCGGTAACCTCTCAAAGTTCATTTCTAACTGTGTCGGTTTTATAGATACATTAAGCAAAATAATATCGTTAATGCCCAAGAAAATATCATTTTCTTTCCAAACTCATTCTCCAAGCATTATTCAACTATGACATCCTATTTTGATCAAAAGCCCCCAAAATTAAATGCAATCCCTTTGTTTCCTTCAAAAATGCTCTTTTGGTCACAAACCGGTAAAAATTTCAAAACCAATCGACTTGAAGTCCGTTTTTGTTCAAATTTAAACGTAGCTCTTTCATAACCTTACAAACATATTCCAAGTTTACACTTTCGTAATTTGGGCATCAACTCTTTATTTTTCTCAAAATTTCCCTTTTAAGCAAATAAATCACGAATTTTCCAAAAATTCTAATTAAATTATATGCAACTCTAAACTCCCTATAATCAATTAAAAGTGCATAAAGAAGTGTAGGAAAAATCCCTACCTCAAGCTAAGAAACTTTCAAATTTTTCGGCAACAGAAATTAAATTTTCTTGGAGCCAAACGAAGCATTTTCCGCCCTCTACATTTTGATCCAAAGCACTTCAATTTACGACCCCAGCAAAACCTTATAATAGCTCCATTGAGTCTGATCACCAACTTTGTAGGAAAGTGGATTGTCACTACAAATTGCTAGTTTTGCAGTAGACACATATAATGTTCCCATAACTGGACCCGCAGAAGTGGATAGGTAGCAAGCATATGAATTTAACAGTTTCTCCTCAGGAACACTCTCAAATGTTTGTCTAAAGACCTTCTCATACCCACCTTCTGCAAGAACTTTTGTTCCTTGAGAAATTCTTCCAACAGCAACATCAGCAAAACTGGAGCCCGTTTTCAAGTGCTACCACATATTCCCAGCAAGATCCTCAGCCATCTTGGTCGCCTCAGATGCTTCTTTCCCCATTTCCCAAGCACGTCCTTCACTGAGTCCATCGTATTCTTCATGGAAGAGTCAGGGATGGGAGAGAGAGTCAAGTAAGGGTTGGACTCGAGAGGCATAATGGTGGCGGAGTTGCCGGAGGCAGTCCAATCATGGGCTGGGGGAGCGACATCGCTAGGGTCGAGCTTGGGGTAGGGAGCGTACTCGGAGGAGTGATAAGGCTATGTGTTGGGTTTGGTTCGATCACCTTGGTTTTCATTCTCATTTTGATTCTGATTCTGATTCTGATTCATGGTGAGTAGTTCTTGTTGTTTGTTTGGATCGAAAATCAGATATATATATATAAAGAGAGAGAGAGAGAGAGAGAGAGAGAGAGAGAGATGAGGTAGAGAGCTAAGCAGAAGCAGTTTTCTTTTGCTGGAAGATGATGGTATAAACAAGTACTGCAACACCAATGCCGAAAGTAGTGAAGACAGCTAGGCTTATTTTCAGCTGCTGATGCTTCATTCTATCTAAGTTGTACATGTGTTTTGCACGAAGGTAGTACGGTTCATTGTAGCCATGGCCATGCCCTCCTCCATCCTCTTCACGCCTATTGAATGGAACCCCCTATTCGCTGATTTGAAAAGAAATAATTCAGTTGAGGTGCGCAGCTTCGAGGCGCACGATCTCAGACCATTGTGGATGCTTCAAACAAGAAGAAAAGAGAAAAAGGAATAAGGGGAAAGAAGTGGAGGGCAGGCCCCCCTCCCAACTTGGTTGCCTCTCTTTACACAATAAAAAATATATAAACAAAGCACTAAGAATACCAAAAATTTGATCTGAGAGGTTGGAATTATAATAACCATCCACTTTCCATCTCATCCAAGCACCACACTGGACTATGGTGGTGTCGCATAATCATCAGCCACATGCTGCTTTTCGGTGCCACTAACTACATCATGATGTTGAGCAATTGCCAAAGCATTAGCTAAAGTGAATGTAGTGGGTCCTATTTTATTCCTTCCTCTAAAAAAAATATTCCAATTGCCTAACAAGCAAATAATATCTACTCATCACTCTTATGTAGTGTTTCAGAGATGGCCTACTAAAAAATAAAAAGTTTGGGTCATTACACAGAGGATAATGTGATAACACATTCTGTGTAAGTACCTGTTCTATCAGAACCTATGGTCGAACAGACCAGTACTTCGGAACAAGTACCACATGTTCAAAATATTGGACGAGGCCAAGGTGTTGAACCATCCACTACTCCATCTACTCACCCAATGAATCCATGTGGTGGCTTAGTAGATGCCATGGGACAGCAGTTAATGAACACAATGGAAAGGTGGGTAACATCCTTCATAGATCGAATGAATACCCACCAACCAACAATCACAAGACATATGGAGGAAATTTCAAATGTCCCCCAACAAAGATTGGCTAGAGATAAACATCCTATGCAAATTAATGGACATTCTAATGGTCAAACCAGTAACCAAAACTACAAAAGACCATCACCTCAGTCTTGGTATGAACCTCTTTCGAGACTTGTGGTAAATCAAAATGCCTCATTACTTAACAGTGAAGCCATGCAAGTTGGTGGACCTGGCCCAACACAAGAAAATGGCATAAGGATGTTTCCAAATGCCATGTTCGAAGCCATACCTGGCACAAGGGGGTTCACTAATCCTTTGTTTAAATTTACATTCGGGGGGTTGGAAGGGTTCCTTACAATTGGAAGAGACACAACATATATTCCAGCACCTTTCGCAGGTCCTTTCGCAGGACAGGTTCAGAGGGGTTACCCATACCCTCAATAGCAGCCAGCACCACAGGGACAACTAGTCCCAAATATGCCACCATATGGACCAAGAGGACCTCATGCACAAGGTTGTCCACTAAATCTTGTGTTTGTTCCTCCAGTGGTGGTTCAACAAGCACAAAATATGGTTCCTAGGGATCAAATTACTGATATTGTTAGAGAGATGTGTGGACCAATAGCTTGGGGGGTTCAAACTCCTGTGTACAAGAAACCATATCCAGAATGGGTAGATAGGGTACATGAATACCCAAGAGGATTTAGGATACCAGATTTTGCTCTTTTTTATGGGAATGGAAACCAGTCAACGGTGGAGCATATTGCTAGGTTCGCTGCTCAATATGGTGAATTTACCAATAATGAATACATGAAGTTGAGATTATTCTCAAATTCTTTAACTGGGGCAACCTTTGTATGGTATATTAACCTTATACCTGGCTCTATCCAAACTTGGCAACAGATGAAGAAGGCATTTCAGCCCAGTTCTTCCAAATGGAGCCAGAAGTTTCTATGGCAGATTTGGCAAGGTTGAGTCAAAGGCCTGATGAAAAGGCTGCTCAATTTATTGCCAAGTTCAAAAGAGCACGAAACAAATGTAGGATTGTCCTACCAGAGCCTGAGTTTGTGAGATTGGCTCAAAATGGTCTAAAGTTTAGGCTTCAAAAGAAGTTTGACTCAACTGAGTTTAGAGACTTAGTGGAACTGACCTATAAAGTGTCTAGGTATGAAGCATTACTAGAAGAAGAACAAGATCGAAGTAATGCATCATACAAAACGTATTATAGAGATCCTAATTATGAGATTGATGCAGCAGTGATTGTAGGGAAAGAACCTGTGATTTGTGAAGCATTAATTCACAAAATACAACAATAGACAAGCAGTTTAAAAAGAAAGACCTTCATAGGAAATATTCTTTCGATTTGACAAAGGCAGATGACATTTTTGATCATTTGCTTGCTGCAAACTTCCTGAAGTTACCAAAAGGAGTCAAAATTCCGTCTCTAGAGGAACTTAAAGGAAAGGTGAATTGTAAATGGCATAATTCTTGGTCTCACTCAACTAAAAACTGCATTGTTTTTCGAGACAGGATCCAGGAGCAGATTCGAAAGGTGAGTCTAAAATTCCTAGCTAAAGCAGAAAAGGCCATGGGAATTGACACTAATCCATTCCCAGAAATTGGAGAAGTGGCAGCCAATGTTATTGTGCCAGAGTTCCAAAACTTGTCCTTGAAGGAATTGGAAGAAGTCAATGTGCAAATGCATGTTGCTAGCCAGACTACTGTCAAGAAAGACACTAAAAATTTGTCAGCTATTGGACAAGGTTCTCAAACCAGAGGGAAGACTGATGAAGAAGCACTAGATGATGATTCTTTAGAGGCAGTTGTCATGCAAAGAATGTGTCCCAGATGCAGGCTGAGCTACAAGTGGTTGAAAGGGCTTCCAATTGATGGGAAGCAATATTACAAGGATGTGCAGAGGCGTCCTAAACCAACCAATGCTTATAACAAATGGCCATATCCAACTAGTATTAGGCAGCAACCATTAATGGCTGAGCCAACAACTGCTAGAGTGCACTCTAAAGGCAAAAGACATCTACATGAATCCAGACCACCTAACTATTACAGAATGGAGGGCAATCATCCTAAATGGAGACCTGAAAGGGGTTCAAGTTATGGGATCAAAGCTAGGGATTGGCCTCTTAAACTAGCTTCACACAGGATGGACAGTGGCCACCTTCATGGAAGGCCTAAATTGGGCCCAAAACAGGGAGTCAGGGCCAGGCAGTGGCCTTCACAGTCAGCTTCGAAGATGGCTTCGAAGGAAAAAAGAGACAGTTCAACAACTGGGCTAGTAGGTTCGTGGGTGCCTGGAGTCCCAGATTGGTCTGTCATGCTTAGCAAAGCTAAGGAAATGTCTGCCCAAAGAAATGGTATTGGAGACCAAGGTAGGATGGTTAAACCTCCTTTGGTGGCTCCAAACAATTGGGTGTTACTTAAGCATCCAAAAACAAAGGAACCAAATATGGTCCCAGTGATCTCTAGGTCCCAAAGGAGGAAAATCCAGCAAAGGTACACTCAGTACCAGAAGGATCTAAAAAAAACGGAAAAAGTTCTTCATTGGTCTAGCCAAAGGGCCAGGCAAAATGAGGAAAAGGTTCAAGGGTAGATCGTAATCCAGAATCGACTCCTCAGGATAAAAAGAGTTGCAGTAGAGAGCAATTGGCCAAAGTTTATTCCGAACTGAAAGCCAAAGAAAGATCCAGTTTGGCAGGATTGGAAAAAGCTTTGATGGAAAGTGATAGTGGGGCAGAGGAAGAAGTTGGCTTAGGCCAAAGGAAGGAGATGGTTGAGGAAGAAATGTTTGAAGCCTTTATGGCTGAACAAACATTTTTGGTTGAAAAACTAGCAGAAACAGACCATTCGAAGCAAGGTACAAGTACTGAAGTGCCAGAATACAGCATGGAAGATGCTTCCAAAGTAATTGAACAAGTTGGCCAGGAAGAGAAACATGTACAACCAGTCGTCCAATTTGGCTCATTTCCTCCAGTATCAATGAATATGGTACACATACTACCAGAGGAATTCCAAGCTGAAGATGAGAACCAAGAAGGTCAAGAAATTGACCCAATTCCAGTTTCTACTAAAGACTCACAAGTGAGTATGGTTCAAAATGAATCCGAAGTGGCCATACCAATGGAAACTGGAGATGAGAGTGAGGAGGAGGTGAGTATAAACCTCTCATACCCTTTTGAGTATCCCACAACGTCCATGACACAGCATGTCAAGCCCTTGTATATCAAGGCTTTCTTTGATGGGATACAGATAAACTGGGTATTGGTGGATAATGGGGCAGCAGTAAACCTACTTCCGAAATCTTCTTTGAAGAAACTAGGAAAGAGGAACCCCAGACTAATCCCAACCAGTACAACCATTGCTAGTTTCGCTAGAGACAAACAGATGGCTCAAGGCATTTTACCCATCAACCTGAGTGTGGGAACCTGGGACTGTATGAATGCATTCTTCGTTATCGACAACAATGCTAAATACAATGCTCTACTTGGTAGGGATTGGATTCACACTAACAAGTGTGTGCCTTCCTCTTTCCATTAGAAAATAATGATGGCTTTAGTCAGTGGAGAGACAGAGGAGATCAATACAGATCCTCAACCTTTCATAGCTTGTGTAGATTTTGCAGAGGCCAAATTGTACACTGAAGGAGTGGCACCACTCAGTGTACTGAGGAAACCTGATGGATCACACGAAGTGACGGCTGATAAGAAATTGCACACCTAAAGCACTTAGTCCAAGAAAGTGCTGATGAGGAGTTTGTTGCCAAATATGATAATGATGCTTGGCTATAGGCAAAAAGATGGAACCCAGGATGCGAGGTCTTTGGCTTTAATTAAGTTATCAGTATTGGACATAAAATCAATAGTCCAGAAGGTGCAAGAGCAAGAGGAAGAAGCCATGGCAATTGGCTGTAAGCAGGAGCAGCAACAAGTCAGGGTTTTGGCCTTGGGAAAATATTGTACATTGGACATTGAAACAAAAGTCCAGGAGATACAAGAAGAAGAAGCCTTGTGGACAGACTTTGTCTATGAGGAGGAGGGCAAAGATGTTGAATCAAAGAAGCTGGGAGGAGGACCAAGCAAGGAGATTGCTTCGTAGGTAAATGAAATCAAAAAAGAAGCATCAGTGAGTCCTCAGATGCAAGACCCTTTGGAAGAAATGAACTTAGGGAAAGGTTTTATACAGCAGCCCACCTATATAAGTGATTGGTTGAATGCTCTTGACAGGGACCAGTTGTTGGCAGTCTTGAAGAGATATAAAGATTGTTTTGCATGGTCTTATAATGAACTACCAGGATTAGATAGATCATTAGTAGAGCATAGGCTCCCCATGAGGCCTAATTTCAAGTCATACAAGCAAAAACCAAGAAGAATGAGCCCTGAGGTGATTCAGAAGGTCAAGAAGAAAATTCTTAGGCTCCTCAAGGCAGGCTTTATTAGGACAGCCAGGTACGTTGAATGGCTATCCAATATTGTGCCTGTAGTCAAGAAGAACAGTAAAATAAGGGTATGCATCGATTTCAGAAACCTGAATTTAGCAACTCCAAAAGATGGGTATCCTATGCCTATAGTAAATTTGTTGGTGGACAGTTCAGTAGGACATCAAATTTTATCAATGATGGATGGACACTCTGGTTATAACCAAATTTGCATTGCAGAGGAGGATATCCACAAGACAGCATTCAGATGTCCTGGGAATATTGGCACCTTCGAATGGGTTAAAATGCCATTTGGCTTGAAGAATGCTGGGGCTACATATCAAAGGGCTATGAACACTATTTTCATGACCTCATTGGAGGATATTTAGAGTGTTACATTGATGATATTGTAGTAAAGTTCCAATCCATGGAGGAACATTTGTTTCACTTGGAAGCAACCTTTGAAAGAATGAAAAGGTTCAAGTTGAAACTTAATCCTCTCAAATGTGCTTTCGGCGTATCAACTGGAAACTTCTTAGGCTATGTAGTACACAAGAAGGGAATACAAATTGATCAGAATAAAGCCAAAGCTATCATTGAAGCCAAACCTCCATCAAGTAAGAAAGAATTACAAAAATTCCTTGGACAAGTTAGTTTTCTTCAAAGATTCATTTCTAATACTGCAGGGAAAACTAAAGTTTTTTCTTCCTTATTAAGGCTGAAAGATGAAGAGGAGTTTGTGTGGATAGCAGAGCATCAAACTGCTTTCGAAGGTATCAAAGCCTACTTTGCCATCCCTCCAGTGCTGATGCCACCAAAGGGTGATAAGCCCTTGAAGTTGTACACAGCTGTAGCAGAAGATTCGTTGGGAGTCTTTTTAGCCCAAGACAATGAAGAAGGCAAGGAGCAAGCTGTTTATTACCTTAGTAGGTTTCTAAATTCTTGTGAATGTAAATATTCAACTGTAGAAAAGTTGTGCCTTGCTTTGTATTTTGTTGTAATGAAATTAAGATATTATCTTTTGCCTACGACCGTCTTGGTAATTGCAACCACAGATTTGGTTAAATATATGTTATCTAGACCCATGTTGATGGAAAGAATTGGCAAATGGATACTAGCTTTATCAAAATTTCATTTAGAATATGTCCCCCAAAAGGCAGTAAAAGGACAAGTTTTAGCTAATTTTTTGGCAGACCATCCATGTCAAACAGAAAGCCAAGAGAAAGTAGAACTTGGAATGGTTAGTGTTGAACCATGGCAATTGTGGTTCAATAGATCAAAGGCCAATGGTCTAACTGGAATTGGTGTGGTGATTAAGTCACCACAAGGGGCAGAAACCACACATGGTTTCAAAGTGGATGAAATTACTTGTTCCAATAATCAAGCTGAATATGAAGCCTTAATAACAGGGCTGGAAATACTAATTGGATTACAAGCTCATGCAGTTAACATATTTGGAGATTCTCAATTGGTAGTTAACCATGTGAAAGGGATTTGCAAATGTCAAAGTGTAAGCATGTTGCCATACTATGTTGTTGCATTACGTCTGCTTTCTCAATTTCAGATAGCAAATGTAACTTATGTCCCAAGATTCTTGAATAATAAAGCTAATGATGTGGCTCAGAAGGCTTCGAATTTCATTAGAAGGGATAATATTCAAAGGGACATAAGCCAAACAACATATCAGAAAGTAATACCACCCTTAAATAAAAGGAATGTGGTCCTGGAAGTCAATCATAATGACTTACAAGAACAAGATTGAAGGCATCCAATAATGCAGTATCTAGCTGGCCCATCTTCAAAAGCTAGCAGGAAAATCAAATTGCAATCTATGCAATACATAATGTATAGTAATGCTCTCTACAAAAGGGGGGCAGATGGTTTGTTATTGGAATGTTTAGGTTCAAGGGAAGCATTGACAGCCATGGCTGAGGTTTATGAAGGCATCTGTGGTGCTCATCAGCCTGGTGTGAAGATGAGATGGTTGCTTTGAAGACATTCCTATTATTGGCTAACCATCATTAAAGACTGCATAGAATATGCTAGAGGTTGGCAGGCATGCCAAAAGCATGGCACAATAAGGCATGTACCCATAACTAATTTGCATGCAGTTATGAAACCTTGGCCATTTAAAGGATGGGCTATGGATATGATAGGGAAAATACACCCACCCTCTTCGAAGCATCATTGTTTCATCTTAGTGGCCACATATTATTTCACTAAATGGGTTGAAGCTAAGTCATATAAGGCTGCAGACCAAGGCGAAGTTATTGGATTCATTAAAGATTTGATCCATAGATTTGGTATCCCACAGAGTATAACTGTTGATAATGGAACTGTATTTGATAAGAAAATTGTGAAGTCTTTTATAGCAGAGTTTGGAATTAGCCTTGTTAATTCTACCTCCTATTATGCACAAGCTAATGGTCAAGCTGAATCATCCAATAAGTCTTTGAAGAAAAGAATACAGAAGGTTGTGGAAGACAATCCCAGGGATTGGCATAACTTGCTGTTGGATGTATTGTGGGCTTGTAGGACTTCTCCAAGATCAAGTACAAGAATCACTCCTTATGCCTTAGTAGATGGGCATGATGCAGTACTTCCTGTGGAAATCAATGTTAAGTCCTTGAGGGTAAGATGCCAGGATGAAGCTAGAATTCTAGCATTAAATAGCATTCTTTTCCAAAAGAAGAAAGTTGCCAAAAACTATAATAAGAAAGTCAAGCACATTAGCTTTGATGAATGTGATTTGGTATGGAAGACAATACTCCCAATAGGGATTAAAAGCCACAAATTTGGAAAATGATCACCTAACTGGAAAGGACCATATCAACTTTATAGAGTTTTGCCTTTAGCAGCATATCATTTGAAAATTTTGAATGGATATATACATCCCAAAAAGATTAATGGCAGATATTTGAAGCGTTATTATCCAACCATGTAGGAAACACAAGAAATAAAATAGGCGCTGAATGAAAAGAACTCGAGAACACTCAAATGACAAATAAGAACTTTATTTCATAAAGAGTTGAGTACATGTAGCCATAGATTGGCCCAAAAGTCAGTACAGTGTTTCAGTTGCTCTTTTACAATAGAAGCACTATTCTTGAGAGATGGGAACAGCTGAACGGCTATGGTCATCTCTTACTTTCGATCGGCCAGCTCTTGATTAGTAATTTGCAGCTTGGTAGCAGTTCGATCTAAAGCTTGGTTGACTGGTGATAACTCTTCCTTAAGTTGAGCCTTCTTTTCCAACAGTTGAGCTTGAAATTGGGAAACAGATGAATGTTGCTCTTTCAGGTCTGACACTTTAGCATGGACTTTGGAAACAAAACTCTGATCTCTTAGCAATTTCTCCTCTGCAGCCTTGGCAGCTTGATAGATGTTGATATAGAAATCCATGGTGGCTGTTGCTTGGGATAAATGACTTGAAACAGTCATGCCAGATTGCTCAACAATCTTGCAGCATTGGAGAAAGCCATTTTTTATTATTGGCCTTTGTAAGGCTTCGAAAGGAATCCTCAAAAGGATTGTCAGCAGCTCCAGGCAGCTGTCTAGGTCTATTGAAGGCAAGGGAGTCTTTACTGGAGGAAAAGCTCTCAAAAATTTCTAGTAGAGAATCAAATAGAATTAATGGCTCAAACTCATTGCTAGCTGTTGGAGAAGTGGAAGGTATGTCAAAGAGACTAGCTAACCTAGCTTCGAAGATGTCCACTTCATCCAGTGACATGGAAGGTGCAGAAAGAGCTCTGGTAGAAGGAAGAAATGACTGCATAGGAATAGGAGAAGAAGGTGGAGTATCTTTAGCAGTCTCTATAGTTTTGGCTACCAGTTGGTCAAGAGAAGAGGGACTGGGGCTAGGCAAGGATAATGGACGATGAATTGGAGAGCTACCAGTACCTTCTCTATAGGAATCAACTATCATCAAAGATGAAGTAATAGTTGGAATTTCCTTAAGAGGGAGAGGAGAAACAAGGCTCGAAAGAGAATCAAATTGAGTAGAATCGAATGATAAATGAGAAAAGTATGGAGTTAAGCCAAAAGAAAGAAATGTAGGAATACTTGGCTTCAAGAAAGGTATGGAAAGGTATGGAAAATATAGGGCCAGAAAGTGGGAGTATTATCTGAATGGGCTCCACATTTTGAGATTGTTCAACTTCAACTGAAACTGAAAGAATCTTTATTGGAAGAGTAAGCAAAATAGTTGTTGCTACAAAAGAAGAAATACAAAATGTCAAGCCTCAGTATTGAGAATTTGAGAAAGATGAATAGAAGTACAAAGGAACTTACAGGTTTCAAAAGTAGTGGCTATGATTGGAAAGCTATGAAGAGTGTAGTGTCCAGCAGCTTGTTGTTTTCTTGCAACTTCTTTTTGGAGTGCATCAGTGGCAGCAGCTTCATCCCTGAGCATTTGTTGTTGCCTCCTCTTCTCAGCCCTTTGAAACACAATAAGTTCTTTGGAATGCTCTAGTTGCACTACTTTAGCAGATGCTTCGTGGATGGGATCTCCAGTGCAATCAGCAAAAGCGACAGTCATTTTCTTCCTTCTTTTTAAAGGTGTCTCTTGCTTTTGTTCTGCCTCATCTTTTTCTGCTTCTTCTTCTTCTTCTTCTGCATGAACCACAGGTGCCTCCTCTTCAGGATCAAGTAAAAGCTTTCTTTTCTTTTGTTGTTACTGTTTGCTCCTAAGAAGGTTTAAAGCTTGGACCTTTTGAGAAGAATCTCCCCGTGAGACACCCGCACTACCTATACCAAAGAAAAAACTATAAGTAAGGGTAAAAGCATTATAAAGGAGAAGAAAAGAAAAGAAACAACGGTACATGCCTTTCTTCGAGGCAGCTCGAGCAACTCTAGGAGGAGTTGAGGCAGCAGGAATAGACTTTGTGGTGGCAGGCACAAGAACTGAAGTGGTAGGAGCAGTGGAAGAAGTGACAACTCCAACCCCTTTGGGCTTGGCTTGGGGCACATCCCGTACCATTAGCAGGTCTTGAGGAGGAATCGCTAAGCGTACTTCCATATTGGCCATCCACCAGTTCTGACATCTTTTTAATATATTACTTTGAGGAATGAAAGGGAAGTACTCAAAGTCAATAAAGTCCTAGATAAATTTAGAAGTTACTTCTTCTAATCTGGATCTTCAAACCTTCAAGTCCCTGCGGGTAAGGCTTAAATTGGTCTAGCTGCAGAGACCTATTGGGACCCCTTGTGAGAAACCAAATTGCCTAGCAAATTGGGCAGGACAATAGGGCTTATCAATGCATTTGTAAGCTCTAGGGTTCATAGTCCCAATAAAAAAACTCTCTAGGGATCAGAATAGAAGCCCATATGTTCTTGTGTTGGGGTGAAGATCAGAACCTATCACTTAGAAAGGTCCTCAACCAGGATGGGCTAATGTTGGTAGGTTCGAAGGGGCAGAAGCTATGGGAAGAAAGGAAAGCTGGGAGTTGATGGAAGAAAGAGAAGTAAAAAGCAAAGATAGAATGATAGAGTGAAACATTGGCTAGCCTCATGCCATGAGTAGTAGGGTTTGGCTCCAAAAACTTAAGGCATTTAGATTATAGCTCAGTAAAATATGCAAAAAGCCAAAGCTAAAGTATCCAAAATGGACCTCCTTGATCGGCATCCAAGGGTTTCTCACAAAAAAGGGGGGAACAAGCTCTATATACATGACCTAGAACATATGGAGCTAAGGCCACCGTTTTTTGTAAGACAAGGGCTTTAGCAAGAGGGGCAAATTCAGGCATGATCCTCTGAGAAGAGGTGCAAAAAAAGAATTTGCAAAGCCAATATAATATGAAAGAAAAGAATTCCCTATCAGTCACAGGGCCCTCTCTTTTATTCTCAGCCTTGACAAAGTCACTATAAGATGAGTTAAGAGAGGGGAGGGAAAAAAAGATTTTAGGTCAGGATAATCTGGACCAATGGGGGTTCCAGTAGGGGATAATCCTAATAAATGGAAGATATCAAGAACAGTAGGGGCCATCATCCCACATCTGAATTGAAAGAAATTAAAAGCAAAATTCCAAAAGCAAAGGACAACAGGTATTAAGAAAGGGTCCTCTGAAATAGTGAACCTGGATAATTGGAGGGCGTTGAAAAGGCAGAGCTCTTGAAGATCCAGAGTCCTATCAGGGACAACCCGATCATACCATTCTTGCCACTCTGGTCTCACCGTGGACCAGCAGCGATGGGAACGGTTCATCCTCCGGCTTCTCCAGTCAAGGCCACTTTCATAAAGGAGGCAATGGTCTTCTAGACGTAGATATAAAGTTGGAAGCTCAATAGGAATCTCCTTGAAGATGGGCCCAAGCACATAATCTTGCTACTCATGACGGCGAGGAATAAAGATGCGTCCGTCAATGGCGCTTTTCTCACCAGCCTTGTACTTCTCACACTCTGCTTCAATAATCCTTTTCAAGGTTATAGACGGACTCGCACGCTCTACGACTGGCATTTTCAAAGAAGAAGAAGCCATTGATAGAGAGTTTTCTCAGAAGACGAAGTCGGGAAAGAGAGTAGAGAGAAAAGGAAGGTCGGTAGAGATGAAGGGTTTGTGTGATAGGAAAATAGGGGAATTCAAAGCACAAAATAAAAGGGTTTTAAAACTTTTGTGTCTGAAAAATATACTCGATCGTTTTACACGGACGGAATTCACAAAGAAGTACTACAAGTACAAGTGTGAAAAGTTTCTCTCGATATTGATAGCTATGGAGGGAAACACATCTCAAATACAATCTTCAACTTCAAAATAAAATATTTGGCTTCAAAGTCAAGTTTTGGCGTCAAAATCAAATGACAGAGAGCTTTCAAAGCAGGAAGCTTACTTCGAAGCATATGCCACGCCTCATGATGGAAGAATGCTTAGGTATTTGTTCACTTTAAAAGGATAAAGGACCTGTTTGTAGGTTCCTAAATGAGAGTAAGATCCTTCAAAGAAAAACTTGAAATATGTTACGGTTAGAAATTGTTTATTTTAAGTTTTAGACCAATATTTGGTTTGAATTGGTACTGAAGGAATCATTAGTGCAGTCCTTAGAAGAGGTTTCCATGTTTTGGAAAATGTAGACTGTTTGTTTGAAACAAAATTAGTAGATTTGAAATTACTTGGTTGCATTAGCCATACGTTGGGGAATTGGTTATGATCAAATTGAGTTTCGAAGGGCGGAATTGATGAATTCGAAGCTTTGATTCTAAAAGGAAACTGGCAAAAGTTGTTAATTACACTCCATAAGTTGGAAAAATTCAAATTGGGTTTTTAGTATTTCATTAGGTATGATCGAATTGAGATTCGAAGGATGAAATTGTTGATTTTGAAGCCCTAAGTTTGTTTGGCTTTGACAAATGGGGTAAAATCAGACCATGCCGAATAAAAGAAAAAATATATCTTAAGCTCTATTAAGACAAAAGCGATTACATCAAAAGCCTTCTTTGGCTACATATTCAAGTTCATAAAAATAAGGAACATAATAAATAACAAGGTCATGAAACTTGTCCTAACTCTGATCAATGAACTTTTCTTCCTTCTTTATTCTATCTTCTATCTTCTCTAGGCTAGCATGCTGAAGTTGATATGCTCTTACTTGATAAAAAAAGTCTTTCGGCCTTTATTTCGAATTCTGTTTCTTTCAACCCTTGTTCTATCTCATCCATGTTCAAATCATCCCAGTATGCAGAGTCTTTATTCTTGAAATCATTATATTCATCAATAAGGTTCTCTGCTTCATACTGGGTATGAATTCGACGGGCTGAGATTTGATCCAAAGATTGAGTGGTGGCCACAGAAATATGATGCCAATGAAGAAGCAATGGAAGTTGTTCTAAAAACATCTGGAGCTCTGCTTGGGCGATGGGGTTAAGGATATGAACCCGTCATAACATCACAAGCCCATGGAAAGTTCTTGAGAGGAACATCGTCCTCGAGGACATTGAAGGGCAAGTAAGAAAAGGCCGCAAGCAGAAGTTGGGCTTGCTATCGCTGATATTTAGCAGAAGGAGATGGAGGGTGATAGGAGGGGAGAAACTAGTCTTCAAAGAGAGTAAGTCTCAGTTCCTCCATCCAGTGAAGATTTTGCGAAAGAGGAGGCGCATGAGCTTTCATCTCGAAGGAATGAGGAAATTGTGGATTGTTGACAATATCAAGCCAGTCAGAAGAGCAAAGTTTTGCCTTCTGAGCTAAGAATGACGGGCTGTACCCTTGGGCCTTTTCTGGTCGACGAGTGGTTTGCACTATCTTCGTAGGCATGGAAGATGTGTACCATGCTACAAGTAGGTTGTCTTCTAAATAGCGCCGGCGGTCGATGGGTACATATGGGTAAACCACAGAACTCCGAGCAAAGGGAGGGAAAGTTAGGGGATCAGCAAATTCGACAAAATGATGATTGATTCGTTCCCTTAATTTGGACTCCTCAGGTTCTGGCCAGGTTCTCCAACTAGAAGCCCCAGAGGAAGAAGAAGCTGCAGCTTCATCCCACGCAAAAGGTTTTGGGTTAGAAGAAAAGCTTCCAATATCCATGTTTGCAAAATTTTGGGTTAAAGAATTGTGAATAACGGGTTCGTAATCCAAAGTTGATAGTTTGCAAAAGCTTCCATGACTTGAATATAGGAAGGTGGGTAAAGGTGGCTAATCAATGCATGAAGGTTCTTTCGAGGATGAACAGCATCATCAAATAACTCTTTGTATGCTTGATCAATGTAAGAGAAGATTGGCTTGGCCATAAAAGAGGTATCAGTCTTTTCGAATACTGGAATAAGTGGGAATGTTCAAAAGATTAGAGGAGAATTTAATGCAAATGATGAATGACAGTTGCATTTCTGGAAAATGCGAAGCCCATGCATGTTCTAAGACATGGATAAAATACCTTGATCCACTAGTATCACCAAGTATTGGGTATATTAGTGCGGGGAGTAATGTTGGCTACATATTTTGTATAAGCCAATTACAGTTCGACACGTGGCCGGAAAAGGGTAATACGGGAAAACAATTCAAGTCCTCAATCATAATCATACACGTGGCAGTTAGTATTGGTTTTTTGTAGATCTGTATGGCACTGGATCAGCAAAGAGATGCAAGACGACGTGGCTTCAATGGTTACTCATATTTAAATTCAAAATCATAAGGGAAACCTAACTGCAGATATGGCATAGTGGAGCTAACTATAAGGCAACATGATCAGCGATCATGGAAGGGTTGTTCGACGGCTAGAAATGCAGTTCAATGATTGTCATTGAGAAGTATAAATTGCAGAGAAGGCCCCAAAAAGAACCCCCAGACTCAGATCCAAACTGCCAGTTTTTTCTACTTTATTTCCTTTCCAGCTTTTACATTTCTTATTCTTTACATTTTTGTACTTCAAGTTCCTGCACTGCACTTCATTCATAGGAGTAGTTTCAAGTAGTTTGTTGCGGTAAACCTCTACGAGGCTGATTTGGATCTTTGTAAGTCTTTCATTTTACTTAATGAAATGTTATAATTGTTCTTCATTTAATCATTGTTTACTTAATTTTCCTGAAATAAAGCCACCAGTAAAAATCCTCTTCATTGAGGCTGAAAGAACTAAAACACAATCATCTGATAATTGTGGCAATTAATATTCTGTAAGGACTGATTGATCCTTGCTGGAACGCTCACAATTACAAAAGTAATCTTCGGAAGTCAAAAAGCCAACAAATACAAAGCTGGGTTAGAAAAAGTTAGAACACTTTCATCAATTAAATACCTGTTAGTCTAATAAACTCTGCTTATAAAATTTTGCCTAAAGTCCTTGCTAGTAGATTGAAACAAGTACTTCCAGATGTCATCGACAAGGCAGAGTCAGCATTTTTGAGAGGAAGGAACATCATGGATGGTGTGTTGATTGCAAATGAAGTGGTTGATTGGTGAAAGAAATCTTGTAAGAGATGGCTAATCCTTAAACTAGATTTTGAAAAAGCATACGACACAGTCAATTTGAACTTCCTGTTTCGGATGCTTGCAAACTTTGGGTTTGAGAATAGGTGGATAAATTGGATGAAAACTTTCTTAAACTCGGCTAGAACTTCTGTTTTGGTGAATGGTGTTCCATCTAGTGAATTCAGCCCTCAAAAAGGGTTGACGCAGGGGGATCCACTCTCCCCCTTTCTTTTTAATGTTATTGTTGAAGGGCTGAACATTCTGATATCAAGAGCCAAGGATCTTGAAATCATTAGAGGGGTAACTGTGGGGCACAATGATCTTAAGCTTTCTCATCTTCAGTTTGCAGATGACATAGTCATACTTTGTGAAGCTGATTGGTATGAGGTGGTAACCATAAAGAGAATACTCGTGCCCCTTGAAGTGATGTCTGGGCTCAAAATTAATTTCCACAAGAGTGTAGTGTGTGATGTGGGGGTATATGAAGATCTGACGAATGATTTTGCAGCAAGACTTAGCTATGTTAGCCAAAAACTGCCTTTGAAGTACCTAGGTTTGCCACTGGGTGCAAACCCAAATAGGAAGTAGACTTGGAGACCTGTCATTGAGAAGTTCAAAAGCAAGTTAGCTGGTTGGAAGAGAAGATTGCTATCATTTGCAGGCAGGGGAACACTAACCAAATCTGTTCTAACAAATTTACCAGTTTACTACATGTCACTTTTTAAGTTACCTGAAGGGGTACCAAAGGAGTTAGACAATATTCAATCAGCCTTCTTATGGGGGGACACTGAATTAAAAAGAAAAGCTCACTTGGTAAAATGCAGGGAGGTAACAAGGGACAAACAATTTGGTGGACTGGGGATTAGAAACTTAAGGCTGCAAATATGTGTCTATGATTCAAATGGTGATGGAGGTTTGGGGTGGAAGATGAGGCTTTATGGAAGATAATCATATATGTGAAGTGTGGTGAAGCTGTTGGAAATTAGATTCCTAATCCAAAGGCATCTGGTTCTTTACCCAAATATGAAAGGATATTGTGCATAATGCAACAACAACAGTAGCCTACTCAATTTCTTTAAGGAAAATGTGGAGATCAAGCTGGGGGATGGGAATAGAATCAAATTTTGGTGGGATTTGTGGGAGGGAATTCATGCTTGAAAGATCAATTTCCTAGATTGTTTCAACTATGTGTAGTGTGGACGCCATGCCTTTTTGGATGTTATGCACGTTTCCACCCAAATGTTGTGCCAACTTGCCTTAACCAACATATATATAGTTACCACTTAATTATTGATGGAGAATTAAGAAATTTTTAACAATGAAAACTAAGTTAAAGACCTGATCCATCATAATCAGAAATTAAAGATTGGGGAGTTAAAGTACAAAAGGAGAAAGTTATTGAATGAAAACAGTACTCCCTTTTGCCCAATCGAAAAATTAGCCTCTACTAATTATTTATTTTATAATTTTAGTCGTTGATTATTCAAACAAGCCATTTTGAACCTAAAATCATTTAACTACCAATTGGGAAGAGAGGCTGCTGGTACAACATGTGCATATTTGACTTGCATCTTGACTCGCCTTTCACGGGTCATTTACTATTCTTAATGTATAATTTTTTTTTTAATTTTTTTTTTTAAATAGCTTGGTAGAACATACCCTAGTATAAATTTATGAGAGAAGGAAAAAAGAATCACTAACCAACCATGCCTCATATGAGGATTGAACTCGCACTAGCCGGAAATGAATTAATAATGTTGGAATTTATAAAAAAAAAAAACGTCTGGAAAAAATGGCCGAGAAAATGTCTAATAGAAAATATGAATTCCAAACCTTTTTTTTAAAAAAAATCTAAAAAAATTTCCATACATAAATTTGTTACAAACAACAAATCCTAGAACCAAATAAAAGTAAATTTAATTAATTATTAAAAGTTATAATTAATATTTAAATGTTAAAAGCCTCACTTTAATATTTTGCCTAAGGCCACGAGAACGGTGGGGCCGCCCCTGGCTGTATCCTCCCATCCATCTCCTGAGTATCAAAATGTCGTCTTTTATCAAGTTAAGCAAGTAATCTACATCTCCTATCTGAGCAACCTCATTGAGCTTTCTATCCATTATTGGATGTGGTACAAAAAATTTTGAACCCATAACTGGTTGTCCAGCATTATATGATATGGTGTGCTAAAATATTTTAAACAAAATTACTTTTATTGGTTTGACAAAAAAATAATGAGATGTACTAAAAACCAAATATCTTGGACTAAGATCAACATTTCTTCTATCTAATTATAAATACTTAATTAGCAAATGGATTGAAAATACTATCAATTGAAAAAATATATTAGAAAAACTTAACGAGTAATTGCACCTTGAAAAGTAAGAAAAATTAAAGGGTAAATTACATCAATTGGGAGTTAACATATATTTTAGTTTTAAAGTTCAAAAGTTACTAAAAAAGATCAAAAAATCAACAAATTATACACAAAAAAAAAAAATCAAAGATTTCATTTTCTCTTTACTTTTTACACTTTTTTTAAAATTAAAACAAAAAAAACAAAAAAAAACAAAAAATCATTCCAAATATACTAGTTTTTCTTACCTTATATTTTGGCTAAAAAATTAAAAAATTATTAAATAATCTATTCCCAAATGAGTAGTTTCAATTTGAACAATTTGATCCATACACTTTTAATTTTTTTTTTTTACAATGTGGCCCCTTCATCACTTAGTGTTAAAATTTAGAATGGAAAAAAATTGTGTGTAAAATTAGGAGGAGCAAAGTAGATTTAAAACAAACTACAACGACCATCGGTCCTCTAGTTTTATACGTGATTTTTTTTCCATTCAAAATGTTAATAACACATGACAGAGGGATTACATTGCAAAATTGAAAATGTTGGGATTAAATTATTCAAATTGAAATTGAAATTTCCTTCAAACTAGAGGGAATGGTCTCAGCGTATGTCATTGTCCCATTGGAATTTCTTCCCCTTTTTCAAGAGACCAAATAGTGGTTCACAAGTCAAGGTTAATTTAGAGATAAACCATCTTATGAATTGCGCTTTTCCCAGAAAGTCGCACACCTCCTTTTCAATCCTTGATGGTGGCATTTCTAAGATGGCCTTGATCTTGGATGGATCTACTTCAATTCTTCTCTGTGTAATAAAAAAAACCCAATATTTTCCCTACAGTCACCCCAAAAGTGCACTTCTGTGGATTCATCCTTAGCCTGTATAGTGTGCTCATCCAATAATAAGATGTATTTACACGACCTTAAAAGATAAGAATAGTATGAAAAAATAATAAAACATGATTGGTTGGACATACAACCCTATGCTATTCTGAGAATGCTAGATAATTTTTTTGTCAGAGATCGCCCCATGTGAGGAGTGATCTCTTCTCTATGTGAAGCCAACGCAGCAACACAGCTTGCCAACCGACAAGTCACAAAGATGGACGGCAACTTTTGTGAAGGAACAGCTGGCCATGTGCAAGGCCAACCAACCTCTCCACCTTCTCTTGAGTGTATAAATAGAGAGGCTAAGGGGAGAGTTGAAATAGAGAAAAAAAACTATCAGAGTGTGTCTCCTTTGTAATCTTTGTATTTCTCTCCATATAGTGAAATCTGGTGCCCGTGGACGTAGGCGATTTGTGGAACCACGTAAATCATTGTGTGTTCGTACTTGTGAGATTGTTTTCTACCTCCTTGGCACAACAAATTGGTATCAGAGCATTGTTGTGCGAAAAGTAGAGCAATTTTCTGTAAACTGAAAATTTTCCCTGTAGTCACCCCAAAAGTGCACTTCTGTGGATTCATCCTTAGCCTGTATAGTGTACTCATCCAATAATAAGATGTATTTACACGACCTTAAAAGATAAGAATAGTATGAAAAAATAATAAAACATGATTGGTTGGACATACAACCCTATGCTATTCTTAGAATGCTAGATAATTTTTTTGTTAGAGATCACCCCATGTGAGGAGTGATCTCTTCTCTATGTGAAGCCAACGCAGCAACACAGCTTGCCAACCGACAAGTCACAAAGATGGACGGTAACTTTTGTGAAGGAACAGCTGGCCATGTGCAAGGCCAACAACCTCTCCACCTTCTCTTGAGTGTATAAATAGAGAGGCTAAGGGGAGAGTTGAGATAGAGAAAAAAAAAACTATCAGAGTGTGTCTCCTTTGTAATCTTTGTATTTCTCTCCATATAGTGAAATCTGTTACCCGTGGACATAGGCGATTTGTGGAACCACGTAAATTATTCTGTGTTCGTACTTGTGAGATTGTTTTCTATCTCCTTGGCACAACAAATTGGTATCAGAGCATTGTTGTGCGAAAAGTAGAGCAATTTTCTGTAAACTGAAAATTTCAAAGTTGTCGAAATTCAGTTTTCAGCCTACCAGGATGACCACCTCGACGAGAGGAGTTTAGATCCAAAAGACCAACCCACGAGGACATTTCACGCACTTGCCGAAGTTCTGCCAGAGACTCACCAGAAAGTTTAGTCCGGCGAAGAAGTAAAGGTTGAAGAAGTCAATCTGTCCTAAAGGCTTTAAGTATTCACTTATGCACTAGTATAGCACAAGTTAACACTTGGCAGAGTGGTTGGAAGCCTTGGGGTCAAGGGTTCAAAACCATTCCCAAACAAATTTCCAATCTATTTTTTGGAAGCTGCCACGTCATCGCCACATCAGTGCCAGGTGTTAGCAAGGTCATTACCACGTCTGAACCATATGGCTGCCAAGTCATTGCCACGCATCGAGACATGTCACCGACAGCTCACTGCCACATCATCGCCGCGTCAACACCTCTACCACGTCATTAACCCCAGTCAGCCAAATTTCTGAAATTACAGGGAGGCCCTTAAAAGTTTGGTAAATTGCATTTCAATCCCTGATCTTGCTGAAATTATAATTTAGCCCCTGAAACCTCTATTAATTGCAGTAAGGTCCCTAGAGTTTTGGGAAATTGCAATTGGACCCCTGGATTTGAAGAAATTTCATTGAAGTCTCTGGAGAGGTGGATAAAGTGCTTTCCTGGCTAAATCAACCATTCCGGACACAACCGCAGATTCCGTTCTTTGAGATTCGAACCCGAATTTTTAGTGAAGTTTTCGGGAACTTAGAATTTGTCGTGTTCAGGCATTTCAAGCGTTCACTATTGTTGTAGTGGAGATTTTTTTTTAAAGTCTTAATGGCAGAATCTATAGAAAGGAGATCAATCGAGTCTGCAAGCAGCCCCGTGGCTACAAACAACTCTAGGTATTGGACCCCGGTGTCCCATGCTAAGTTCGAGGTAGAAAAGTTTGATGGAAGCAGCAACTTCGGCATGTGGAGATGCGAAGTTAAAGATATACTTGTCCAGATGAACCTGCACTTCACTCTGGGAGACAAACCAGATGACCTGGATGGGATAGAATGGGAGAAAGTGAATCTCTTGGCCTGCAGTTCCATTTGACTTTGCCTTGCAAAAGACGAAAAGTATGCCTTCACAGAATATGATATTGCGAAGGAGCTTTAGAAGGAGCTGGAAGACAAGTTCATGACAAAGAGCATTGAGAACTGACTCTACTTGAAGAAGAGGTTGTTTCGTTTCGACTATAAGAAAAGTATTTCGATGAACGAACACCTAAACAGTTTCAACAAAATTCTTACCGATTTGAAAAACTTGGATGATCACATTGATGATGAAGATAAAGCACTGTTACTATTGAATTCCTTGCCTGACACATATGATCATCTTACCACCACTTTACTGTACGGTAAAGCAAAGATCAAGTATGTTGATGTTTCAAACGCCTTGGTAAATAATGAGCTCAGAAGGAAAGATAAATCTGCAAACAGGGACTCAGCATCTGAGGCATTGACAGTCAGAGGCAGGACAAATAACAGAAGATATACAGGGCGAGGAAAGTCTCGCTCAAAATCCAGAGGGAAATCATCAGATAGAAGACGTCTTGCAAAAGACGAGTGTGTTGCTTGTCACCAGAAGGGGCGTTGGGCAAAAGATTGTCCCAATAAAGACAAAAAAGAGGAAAAGGTGAACGTTGTACAAGATGGAGATAATAGTGAAGGATCAGCCTTCACAGTTTCATCACTTGGCCAGTCTAATGAATAGATTTTAGATTCTGGATGTTCCTACCACATGTGTCCTAACAAGTAGTGGTTCTCGAGCTTACGAGAGTTCAATGGAGGAGTTGTACTGATGGGCAACAACCAAGCTTGCCAGACAAAGGGGATTGGAACAATTCAACTGAAGATACATGATGGAATAATCAGAATTCTTGAAGATGTTCGGTATGTACCAGATTTGACAAAGAATCTTATCTCAGTGGGAGTTTTAGACTACAAAGGTTACAGAGTAACTGTGGAATGTGGAGTCCTCAAAGTTGTTAGAGGAGCATTTGTTGCAATGAAGGGCACTCGAAAAGGAAATTTATATTTCCTAGACGGCTCTATAGTCACAGAGAGAGTGGCTGTCTCCACCAGCTTAGAGGATGATGCGTCAGACACTTCCAAACTTTGGCACATGCGCTTAGGGCATACTGGAGAAAAGGCTTTACAAGGATTGGTAAAGCAAGGCCTGTTGAAAGGGGCCAAAACTGGGAAGCTTGAGTTCTGCGAGCATTGTGTACTCGACAAGCAAACAAGAATCAAGTTTGGTACTGCTATTCATCGTACCAAAGGGATTCTAGACTATGTTCACACCGATGTATGGGGTCTTTCCAAGAATGCTTCATTGGGAGGTAAACATTACTTTGTGTCGTTCATTGATGATTTCTCAAGAAGAGTATGGGTTTACACAATGAAGCATAAAGATGAAGTATTAGAAATCTTTCTTATGTGGAAGAAAATGATTGAGACCCAGACAGGCAGAAAGATCAAGAAGCTCAGATCTGATAATGGCGGGGAATACACATCAGATCCCTTCTTTGAGGTTTGCCAGAATGAAGGGGTAGTGAGACATTTCACAGTTCCTGGAACACTGCAACAAAATGGAGTTGCAAAACGCATGAACCGCACTTTGGTGGAGAAAGTCCGGCGTATGCTGTCACATTCAATATTGAGCAAGGCATTTTGGGGTGAGGCATTGAACTATGCTCGTCATCTTGTCAACAGACAACCTGTTGCAGCACTAGATGGCAAGACTCCCATGGAAGTATGGTCAGGAGTGCCAGCTACTGATTATGATTAGCTACGTATCTTCGGATGTCCAGCCTAGTTTCATGTTACATAATCTAAGTTGGATCCTAGAGCCAAGAAAGCTGTCTTCTTAGGCTTTAGCGACGGTGTCAAGGGATACAGACTCTGGTGCCCTAACTCAAAGAAAGTTGTCACTAGAAGAGACGTTACCTTTGATGAGTCTACAATGCTGAAGCAACCAAATCCTCAAGAAAATGATAAAGCATTGAAGAAGTCAGTGCAGGTGGAGTTTGAGACTCCAGCAAAGACTATTCAGCCAATCAACCATCCTAAAGAAGTCTCAAGTGGATAGCTTTGAAGAGAGTTCAGATGAAAATGAAGATCCAGAGGCTCCACACAATCAGAACCCATTGTAATCAGGAAAGGAAAAAGGGTTACTAAGCAACCCAGTTGGATGACCGATATGGTAGCCTATGCACTTCCAATCATTGAAGGCAATATTCCTTTCACTTTCAAAGAAGCCCTACAGAATGCAAAAAGTGTCACATGGAAGGAGGCTATGGATGAAGAGATCAGGTCACTTCACAAGAACCAGACTTGGGCGTTAGTGCAACTTCCAAAGGGAAAGAAAGCAATTGGGTGTAAGTGGGCTTACACCAAGAATGAAGGCATCCCAGGCAAAGACAACATCAGATTCAAAGCCAGATTGGTAGCTAAAGGCCATGCCCAAAAAGAAGGAATAGACTACAAAGAGGTATTCTCACCTGTTGTGAAGCACACATCTATTCGTATCTTGCTAGCTTTGGTTGCACAGTTTGATCTCGAGTTCGCCTAACTCGATGCCAAAATTGCCTTTTTACATAGAGATATACATGTCCCAGCCAGATAGTTTCAAAGTTGCTGGAAAAGAGAATTGGGCCTGTAAGCTGAACAAATCGTTGTACGGATTGAAGCAATCCCCTAGACAGTGGTTCAAGAGATTTGATTGGTTCATGATAGAGAAAGAATACACAAGAAGTCAATTTGATCATTGTGTATATTTTCGTAAGCTTCCAGATGGGTCATTCATCTATTTGCTCTTACATGTAGATGATATGTTAATTGCATTAAAGAGCAATGAGGAGATTGACAAACTCAAGGCACAGTTAGAAAGAGAGTTTGAAATGAAGGATTTGAGAGAAGAAAAGAAAATTCTTAGCATGGAGATCAAGAGAGATAGGAAGAAGGGCACGGTTCATCTAACACAAACTCAATATTTGAAAAAGGTGTTAGACAAATTTGGCATAAATGGGAAAACAAAAGTTGTGAATACACCATTAGCCCTTCATTTCAAGCTTAGTGCTTTGATGTCTCCATGCACAGAAGAAGAACGGAAGCATATGGCACAAGTTCCATATGCAAATGCAGTTGGTGCATTAATGTATGCTATGGTTTGTACAAGGCCTGACATCTCACATGCTATGAGTATGGTAAGCAAGTATATGCATGATCTAGGAAAAAGTCACTGGCAGGCAGTGAAATGGATCCTAAGGTACATAGATGGCACGGTTAATCTGGGATTGAAGTTCGAGAGAGATAATCGACTCGGACAGAATTTGGTTGGATATGTGGACTCAGATTATGCTCGTGACTTGGACAAACGCCGATTAACAATAGGGTATTTATTTACGCTTGCTAAAAGGCCGGTGAGTTGAAGGTCAACGCTTCAATCAACGGTGCCTTTGTCTACTACATAGGCGAAATATATGGCAGCTACATGGGTTAATTGAGGACTTGGGTATTGTTCAGAAGCACGTTGAGGTGTACTGTGACGGTCAGAGTGCCATTTGTTTGGCAAAGAACCAAGTTCATCATTCCCACACCAAGCACATTGATGTCCGTTTCTATTTCATCCGAGAAATTGTAAATGAAGGGGATATTCTGTTTCAAAAGATTAGTACTGCAGATAATCCAGCCGATATGCTCACAAATGTGGTTTCTGGGATCAAGTTCCAACACTGTTTGGACTTGGTCAACATCTCTCGGAACTGAACACCTTCGAGTGCATGGCAGTGTTGATCGATCACTATGTTGGATAAGAGAATCCTCGCTAAGGTGGAGATTTGTTGAAGATTGGGCTAAAGATTCAGTCGAACTACTCACATGGGTTGAGGGGTGATTTGTTGGAGATCACCCCATGTAAGGAGTGATCTCTTCTCCATGTGAAGCCAACGCAGCAACACAGCTTGCCAACCGACAAGTCACAAAGGTGGACGGCAACTTTTGTGAAGGAACAACTGGCCATGTGCAAGGCCAGCCAACCTCTCCACCTTCTCTTGAGTGTATAAATAGAGAGGCTAAGGGGGAGAGTTGAGATAGAGAAAAAAAAAAACTATCAGAGTGTGTCTCCTTTGTAATCTTTGTATTTCTCTCCATATAGTGAAATCCGCTACCTGTGGACGTAGGCGATTTGCGGAACAATGTAAATCGTTGTGTGTTCATACTTGTGAGATTGTTTTCTACCTCCTTGGCACAACATTTTTATCTTCATACTCTTTTAGCCATTGATCACTCAGCAAAAATGGTTGGTTTGGAAATTGATATTTTTTTGTGGCTTTTTAACTTTTTATAAAAATATGTACCCAAAAAAAAATGATTTGACAATTTAAAGTGGTTTTTATTTATTTATTTATTTATTTTTTACGTTTTCGAGTTCTCAATTCATATTTTTTTGTTTTTAGTATTTTTTAAATATTTTAATCATTTTTTTTTGTTTTTTTACTTTTTAGAAAGGTACAAAATTCACAATTTTTTTTTTTAAATTCACTAAAAACAAAAAAAAAATACAAAAATTTATTACATTTTTGAATTTTTTTTGTATTTATTAAAAAAATAGATTTCTTCTCAAATGTTTTACTTTTTAATAAATTTAGATTAAGTGCATCTAAAAAGATATGACTAAAATACGAAAAAAGTTCACTGAAGTCTAAAGACAACAAAATATACTAAAAGAAAAAAACTCAAAAATAATTTTTGAAAACTCAAAATCAAACAAAAGTATCTTCTATTCCTCTTTTGTTTAACCATGCAAACCAGATGCCCCATATGATCTTGCATTGGATACACTATTTTTCTGTTTCTTCATTCTGTTTTCTAAAAACAATAAAATTCCCAATAAAGATTTAGACCTCTTCCTTAAGAAAATTTTTTAGATATATCAATTCAGACCAAAGAATTTTCCTTTTAGCAGCCTCATTCATCACATAGACAATGGAAACATGAAACTTTTTCATCATTTTTTTTTTCTCCCTAGCTTCCATTCTGCGGCTAGCTGGCCAATTTCTCATACTTCAACTAAATATCAATTTGTTGAAAATTTTCTTATGCTAGGTGAACCAAATTATTGATAATTATATGAATCGTATCCCAATCCCTTGGCAGACAATTAAAATAAAGAAAAAAAAAAGCAAACAAATTTCTTTAAGAAACATAAATAGTACTTAACCTACCAAAGCAAATTGAATGATAGTACTCTTTTAACTTTCACTGAATGAACTTAATATAGTTTTTCTAGAACTAGTGTCTATCAAGATAATAGAAGTAACAATTCAAAATAACTAGATTTTTATCCTAGCTTACACACATTTGTAGACATATACACACACAAACACACAAAAAGAAGAAGAATAAGAAGAAGAAGAAGAAGAAGAAGAAGAAGAAGATCAACATTTTCACTTTACACACTTTCTTGATTTCTAGGCCATACTGCAGTCCTTGCCTTGTTCTGATAGTTCCTTGACACCCTGGTTGCAATTGGTATCAGTATCAGTAAGAGGGTGGAAACAATAGTAAAGAAAATCCCAAACTTGTCGTTTGATGCAATGGCAACCATACAAGTATCATATGTTACTATGAGTGCAAACATTGCAATTTGCAATTCCAATTGCAAAGGGAATCCACTTGTGGGGCAATAGATCATTTGAAGAGAGGTAAAGAACCTAATTGAGTTGAATAGAATGAACAAACCATAAGATACCCAATTATTAGAACCCATGATTGCTTGTCATGTTTTGTGTCATTTAGAAGCATTGTTGTTTCCATTATTGTTGCTAGAAACAGAATCATTAGCCCACACACCACCTGGAGGACTATGTACTGTTTGGTAAGTTGTTGTTGCAATAAGTATAGCTATCACAAGCATGGTGTGTCGTGATTCGCTTGGTGAATCTCTATCCATGTGGTACTTGAAGTAGTCTAGCAACTGTTTAGCAGGAGATCGGGGCTGATGATTTGGTGTTGATTGGTCACTTGAAGGGTCTTGATTCATTCCAGGTTGATTTTGATTTTGATTCATTCCAGGTTGTGTTAAGGAGTGCAGCTCTTTTGCATTCATAGCTACGGCTTGCCTAAGGATCTCCTTGATTTCTCTATCGCATGCTTCGCTTTAGAAAAAGAGTAAAACATCAAGAGCTGTGAGACCTTTCTTGTTCAAGGAATTGATCTCTAGTGCTCCCTTAGAGACAACATTTTTCTTAAGCACCCAGTCAACCACGTGCTCACAATTTTTCAATCTCACTTGTTAGAAAAAAAAATAAAAATAAAAATAAAAAAAACAAAAAAAAAAACACAAACAAACAAACCAAGAGAAGTTACATAGGGATAGGGGTTAGGGATCTTCTGTCCTTAGAATCCTATCCCCTTATGTCTAATGTAATCCCAATTGTATGATGTGGTGAGAGTCATGAAACGCAGGAATCTCGAGGTACGATTGTGTAACAGAGAGTGCAAGGGTATAAAGATTTGGGGATGGGTGGACAAAGGATCTCACCTACCTCACAATTTTCCCTCTCAATTTTTTTCCCGGTTAGAAGCAAAGATAGAAAAACCAAATAGAAATTGTATGGACAAAAACAAAATTTTAAACTGAAAAGCCACATAATAGACACACGGTAACTTTTTCATAATTTTTTCTATATAACATCTCTCAAAATGAAAAGGTGAGAAATAACATAGGTAGACCGGGTATACCTCGTACTTTTTTTTTTTGAAACTACAAGGTGCAAGAAAGTGTTCCCTTGGTCATCCTTCCTATTTAAGACATCCTCTTTGTTGAATTTCTTGAGATGTTCCACCAAGACTTTGAAGGCTTCAAATTAGTTGTTCTTCACATCCAAGTGAAGAACTGTTTCTCCTTTGGCTGTCACGTCTACTACAGAATCTGCACTAGCTAAAATCAATTCTCTTATCACACCGGCCCTGCCTTTGATTGCTGCGTAGTGAAGGGGAATTATTCTTTCTCTTCCTTTAACTAGGCAAAGTTTGTGATCTGCTTTCAAAAGCTCCTTCACAATCTCAACGTGCCCATTAGCTGAGGCAATATGCAATGGACTCAAACCGTCTTCATTGAGTTCTTGGGAAAATTCTTTCCTTAATTTCATGATCTCTTTCACAAGATCAAAGTGGCCAACCATAGAAGCAATATGTAAAGGAGTTTCTCCATTTTCAAATGGAGAAGTGTAGAGCAAATGAGGAGTATCTTCGATCAATTTCAGAAAGTTTTTGACATTTCTTGTCCAACAAGCCTAGAACAGCCTTTTATCCATCCTTGTAGATAAATCCCACAACTTGAAAATATATCGACCTCGGATATGCTTTTGGAGAAACAAGATTTTAAACTGTTGATGAGTACCACTTGTTATATTTTATTTTTGAAGTTTTTGACTATAGATTAATTTATCTAATGAAGTTTGAATTAGGACACCATTTCAACTGATTCCCATCATTCCTTTTGTAAATATTGAAGTCCATAGTCACCCAGATGACATTGCTTCATGGAATTAAAAACAAAATAAAATAACTTAAGTATCACAAGCATAAGAATCCTTTATCTCTCTTTCCTATTGAACAATTTTGTCATAAATTACTTGCTAGAGTAATGACTTTCTTAATAATCCAATGTAAAAAAGAAGCACTATCCTCCTGAAAGTTTTGAGGTGTAAATTGTCCCCATATATATGGCTCTAGAACATCTCAAATTGTTAGGTAAGAGTCTCTCTTCAAACAGCAAACAATTCTCATTTCTTGTAGGACTTTCAATTTTGATGTTAGCCGTTATCTATTATACTTAGGATTCTTGTATTCTTGTACACCTAGGTTTCTTGGCCTATATATACAAGCTTCTCCTATTGTATTGATTCATTGATTATATATACAATACATATTATTTTCTCTATCTACTATTCTAACATGGTATCAGAGCCTAGGGTTTTCTCCAAGCCTCATCTTCTTCTTCATCACTTCTTCTTCTTCTTGTTCTTCTTCTTCTTCTTCTTCTTTTTTGTGTTTCCTTTCTTTCTTTCCCTTCTAGCAGATTGATTCCTTCTCACGTTGGCTTTTGAGTATCTCATCATTTCCTGTTTCAATGATTGGACTATACCAGTTTCTTCATCTCTTCAAGACGAAGCCAATACCATCAAAATCATCTCCATCCGCCGCCACACGCATCTCCACACACCACCAGAATATCAGACAAGCGTTGTGCCATTTTCTATGCGTCTCCACGCTCTTCTGCTCCTGTCTCGCGCTATCTTTCACCGCGGCCTCATCTGCTAACATGAGTCGCGTGTTCTGACGTCATCACTAATGTCAGCCCTGGTTGATCGTGTGCCACTGCTGCCTTCTTGCTATTGTGCACCATGCATTTCTGATGTCAGCCCCCTTTGTTGTGACGTCAGCCCTAGTTTTGGTTACCCTACTTGTCAACAACTTTGACCAGCCGATTTGTCGCCTTTGTGGTCGTGTTTTTGGCCAATTCAAATCAGATCCCACTCTTTTTCGGCCTCCTGAATCCACTGGTGTGTTTTATTTTGGCAAATTCAACCTCTACAGAGCATTTTCTTCTTCTTTTTTTTCCCTGTTTGAGCATTATGGATCGTACTGAGCACATCCACTCTATTTCTGTTATCCTTGATGGGCCAAATTATGTTAGTTGGGCCCAAGCTCTCTCTAGGTTCATCAAAGGGAAACGACTTTGGCAGAGGATGAGACGGACTTTGCATTCGATGACTGTCTTGACGAATGGGAAAGTAAGAATTATCAAATTATCACATGGTTCCGGGCTACCTTAGTTCCCTTCATTCATCTCTAGTTTGGCCGGTTCCAGGATGATGTTCAAATTGCTTCTCCTGCCAAAGCAATTTTGGATTTCTTGAGGGACCATTATTAGAGCACTGGCCATGCTCATCAATATCAACTATTGCAAACTCTTCATCACATGCGCCAGGCACTCGGTCAGTCTATCAATGAATTCTTATCCCAGATGTCGTCTGTTTGGGACAAGCTAGCTCTTTCTGAGCCTACATGCGCATATTTTGAGGATACACAGCTATTTATTACTCATCGGAATCATTAGCGATTATTATAGTTCCTTATGGCTCTTTATAGCACTTTTGGGCCTGTGCATGCTTCATCGCTCCATCGTTTGCCCTTGCCCACTTTAAAGCAAGCCAGTACTGAACTGTTATTAGAGGAGACTTGTTTTGGGACTCTCAAATCTCAAAATATGGATTATGTTCATGCTACGCCATCATCATAGAGTTCCTTATCTTCACAGCCCGCTAGTTCATGCCAGTATTGTCACAACCGTGGCCTACCGGCCACTCATTCTTTTGTTCAATGCTAGGTTCGTGAATGCTTTACTTGCCACAAGAATGCTTCTGGTCATCTCGAACGCAATTGTCCTCAAGCCCCCTCCAATACTTCATCCAAGAAAGGGTCTTCTCATTCTGGGTATCAGTCCAAATCTGGCCAAGGTTCTCGCTCTGCTGTTGTTGCCTCTGAGGGTTCTTCTACTCACCACCCCACTAATTTCACTACTCTTTCATTCTCTACGGATGATTTTGAGTCTATCATCCAACATGTGCTTGCCAAATCCAGTACTCCTCCCTCTACTGCTCTTTCAGTGACTTCAATTAATTCTCCATGGTATTTTGATTCTACATGCTGTAATCATATGACTTATGACTCCACTATGTTTTCTTCTATATCATTATCATCTTCTGTCCCCATCATACACACTGCTGATGGTTCTCATATGACTGTTTGTCACATTGGTCAAATTTCTACTTCCACTGTATCTCTTTCTTATGCTTATCACATTCCTACTCTTCAATTGAACCTTATCTCTGTTGGTCAGTTATGTGAACTTGGTATAACCGTTACCTTTTCTACTAATGGTTATTTGGTGCAGGACCCTCAGACAAGACAGATCCTTGGGATTGGCCGTAAGCATGGACGTCTATTCAAGCTTACCCATCTTTACATTCCCCACAAATCATCTATTGTTGCTCTCCACACATTATCTACTGTTGCTCTCATTGCTTCCTCTACTACATCTACTTTTGCCATGTCTTCTTTTCATCTTTGGCATTGTCACTTAGGACATGTCTCTTATATTCGTTTGAAAACTTTAGCTTCTAGTAGTTAGTTAGGTTGTGTCCGTCTTGAAGATGTCGATTGTTTATCTTGTCAAATTGCTAAACAACCTGCTTTATCTTTTAATAACAGTACTTCTATGTCTACTACTCCTTTTGATCTTGTGCATTCAGATATTTGGGGACTTTTCCCCACACCAACCATGGGGGGTTAAAGATATTTTATGATTTTTGTTGATGATTTTTCTTGTTATACTTGGTATTTCTTCTCAAAAATCGATCTGAACTTAAATAGATTTATTATGATTTCTCTGCCATGGTTCGCACTCAGTTTTCTCGTACTATTAAAATCTTTCATTCTGATAATGCTAAAGAGTACTTGAATTCTGAATTTCTTTCTTTTCTTCGAGCTAATGGTACACTCTCACATTGCTTTTGTGCAGGCATGTCCCAACAAAATGGACGAGCCGAAAGGAAGCATCGTCATATTCTCGACGCTACCTAGGCTCTTCGCATTTCATCTTCTTGTCCTAAATAGTTTTGGGGAGAAGCTGCCCTCACTGCCTTCCACACCATAAATCGTGTACCTACACCTGTCATAGCTAATACTTCCCCTTACAAGCGCTTGTATGGTTCTCCTCCTGACTACACCACTCTTAAAGTTTTTGGTTCTGCTTGTTTTGTTCTACTTCAGTCTCATGAACACACTAAACTAGAACCTCGCTCTCGTCTTTGTTGTTTTCTGTGGTATGGTATAGAACATAAAGTGTATCGTTGTTGGGATCTTATCTCCAAGAGACTTCATATTTCCCGTCATGTGGTCTTCAGGGAACACAAGATGTTCTCAAAATCTTTCCCCAAGTTTCACCTACCATAGTACTCACTGATCTTTACTGATCTCTCTATAGACCTGTTTTCTAATGACTTTGATGCAAAGTCTGACTCCATGATTCCACAGCTGCCTACTCCTATTGTCCATCCTACGGATTCTGTGTCTGTTGATGGCCCTCTACCTTCTCTTATTGAGGTTCCTCCTACACCAGAGCGTCATTCTACATGGGTAAGGCAACCTTCTGTTCTTCTCTATAATTATATTGTTGGTTCCACTGCCTTTTCCTTTGATGAACTTACTTCTTATCAAGAAGCTTGTTCTAACCCTCTTTGGCAACAAGCTATTACTGATGAACTACAAGCTGTCGATAAAACTCATACTTAAGATGTGGTTGATCTTGCTCCTAGCAAGAGTACTGTTAGTTGTAAATGAGTTTACAAGCTCAAAACTCATTCTGACAGTTCCATTGAGCGTTACAAAGATCGCTTTGTCACCCGAGGGTTTACCCAAGAGTATGGCATTGACTATGAAGAAACATTTGCTCTTGTTGCTCATCTTACTCCTGCTCGTAGCTTACTTGCAGTGGCTGCTGCTCGCCACTGGAGTCTTTATCAGATGGATGTCAAGAAGGCATTCCTCAATGGTGATCTCACAAAGGAAGTTTATATGTAACCTCCTCCTGGTTCTTCTGTGCCATCAACCAAAGTCTACAAACTTTGTTATGCTTTGTATGGTTTGAAACAAGTTCCGCGTGCCTAGTTTGCCAAGTTTAGCTCTACCATTCTTGACTTTGGCTTTTCCTCCAGTGCCCATGATTCTGCCTTGTTTATACGTAAGACGGAGCATGGTACTATTCTCCTTCTTCTCTATGTGGATGATATGATGATCATTGGAGATGACCCTGCAGGTATTTCTAGTCTCCAACAGTTTCTCCGTCGCCAGTTTGAGATGAAAGATTTGGGTTTGCTTAGCTATTTCCTTGGCTTGGAAATTTCTCAAGATTCATCTGGTTACTTTCTTACCCAGGCCAAGTGTACGTCTGATCTCTTGGCTCGTGCTAGCTTTACCGATTGCGAGACTGCCACTACTCTCGTTGATCCTCAAACTTGTCTTACACCTCTTGAAGGTTCCCTATTATCTAATGCCACTTTATATCGTTAGCTAGTTGGCAATCTTGTTTATCTCACGGTTACTCATCCAGATATTGCTTATGTTGTTCACATTGTCAGTCAATTCATGGTCGCTCCCCGTTCTCTACACTATGATGCTCTGATTTGCATTTTGCACTATCTCAAAGGCACTCTATTTCATGGTCTTCATTACTCCGCCCAATTTTCTCTATAGCTCCATGCCTTTTCTGATGCAGATTGGACAAGGGATCCTACTGACTGTTGTTCCACTATTGGGTTCTGCTTCTTCTTGGGCAACTCTCTCATTGCCTGGCATAGCAAGAAACAAACTCTTTTACTTTTACTTGTTCTAGTACCGAGGCTGAGTATCGTGCTCTTGCTAACACTACTTAGAAGCTTGTGTGCCTTCGTTGGCTTCTTTCTGATATGGGATTTTCTCATTCTGCTGCCACCAATCTTTATTGTGGCAACCAGAGTGCTATTCAGATTGCACATAACGATGTCTTCCATGATCACACCAAGCATATTGAGATAGATTGCCATTTCATACACCAGCATGTTACTAGGGGCACTGTTCGTCTTTTCTTTGTTACCTCTGCTGATCAGACCGCCAACCTTTTCACCAAAGATCATTTTCCAAGACACTTCTCTGATCTCCTCACCAAGCTCAAGTTGATATCTGCCTTACCACCATGTGCTTGAGGGGAAGTGTTAGCTGTTAGCTATTATACTTAGGATTCTTGTGTTCTTGTACACATAGGTTTCTTGTACACCTAGGTTTCCTGGCCTATATATACAAGCTTCTCCTATTGTATTGATTCATTGATTATATATACAATACATATTATTTTCTCTCTCTACTATTCTGACAGAATCCAAATCCATTAATATAGTGTTTAAATTTAAATTTGAGTAAGGATTTGTGTAGTATAAAAAAATAAAAATAAAAATTTAAAGGAGTTTTTTTCTCTTTAAATTCAAGATCTAAACACATCCTCAAAGTTTAACTTATTTCTAGTGTTAAAAAGTTGGCACAAATTACTTCATATGTCAATGTTATATTTGACTAAGATTTGGGAGAAAAATTCTTACCTACCTTAAACCAGGAATTATTGGAGCATAGTCTTAATGAGTCTGCATTTTGGGATGTACACTGGTTGCTATATTAATGTGTGTGTGTGTGTTTTTTTTTTAATAGATTGGAACTATATTAATGTGTTGAAACTAGTGATTTGGGGATGTTATTGCCTTGATTTAGTATTTGCCATGTCATGTCACTAGGTCAATGATAATATTAAAGATGGATATGATTTAAATTGAATATTACATTAGGAGTCATCTATTTTTCCATTTCAAACCTATAGGGAATTTGATAAGGCAGATTGTTATTTTCTTTTTAGAAAAAAAATAAATAAATAAATAAATCAACCCCAAGGTTCTCAACAATCATGGGGTAATGCTATGTAATACTTTTTATCAATTATAAATATTTATCATATATTTACTTTTATATATCAATATATATTTAAAACTTATATTTTATTTCTTTATACTTCTCATAATTCATCCACATTGACATCCTTAATCACCTAACTTCTCATTGCACCCCTATTCTTTCAAATCCTAACTTTACTCTATACGCTATCCCCCAACCACCACCTTCAACCATCAGCATAGTCAACTTTAGTGAACAGGGATGCACAGGGGGGGGGAGGGGGAACTTGTGTACTTGAAACAAATTCACTACAACAAATTATACTTTTGGTGACTAAATTTTCAATTGCCAAAAGTCATTTTCTAATCGCCAAAGATTTTTGCCGACAAAATTTTTTGGTTGTCCGTTTGGTCGTTGACTAATTGTCGCAAAATAATTGGTGACAATTTTTTTTTAAGTCGCCCAAAGTTTTCAATAAATATGCTTTTTTGTTTTAGCGACTAAAATATTTAGTCGCCAAAAACCGTTGGTTTCTTTTTGGCTATCAATTATTTAGTCACTAAAAACGTGACACTCTTTTTTGGCTACCAATTTTTTAGTCACTAAAATCATGATGCTCCTTTTTAGCTACTAGTTTTTAGTCGCCAAAAACTTTTATTTTTTTTTGGCTACTAGCTGTTTAGTCACCAAAAGCTCTATTTATTGATTTTTTTAAAATGCACAAGTTGAATATTTTTCATTAATTTCTAAATTATATGCATTCCATTATGAATGCAACCTGTAACCTGTACATATATAAAATAATACATCTATCAATTATAATCTAAATCCATTATCAATAATACCCATTTCATTATCAACTATCCAAAAACTTTAACTTGTAACATCATATTCCAAATATCATATAAATCCATACCAGTCAAGTATAATCCATCTAAATTAAATATTACATACAAAAACACTAGATTTCCAAAACAGAGGATTGTTTAAAAATAAATGTCTTCCATATACAAAACAAATGCACTTCATACACAAATAAATATCCACAATAGCCCACGCAAAAACAATATGTAAAAAATAAATAAATAAAATTAACCATTAGCACTTATTCAATAAATTGACATTTCAAATTATAACAATTACAAAATTAATAATTCTAATATATTATACTTTGCAAATTTTGAACACAAGCTTGTGCCATCCACATACACAACAACACATCATCAAACTCCATCGATATCCATAACAAAATCACATATATATAGATACATGTTTATGTATACTAGTTGGACCCCACGCGCTCCGTGAGTTAGGGTCGCGACATAGTGTATTAAGATTAAATTAGTAGCCATTACTCCAGTTTTCTTAATTTTCTAGATAAATGAAACCCATCCACATCAAGAAGAGCTATACTCATGAGCTATGTACAGACAAAGTTATAAATATAATTAATTGTTGATAAAATACAAGAACAATATATTAGTGCAGTGGGGTCAAGGATCTGCTTGTTAAGAACTATACATTCACGTATTGCATTAATGTGTATGTGGATATTGGAGGAACAAATTGTCATCAAGAAGTCTAAATTGTTACCAACTCACATCTACAAGAAAAAAACATAAACCAAAAAAACATGGACAATATCTTCACGGACAGTCAAATAACACAAAAACCTCACATCTAACCAAAAAAAAATACGGCATATAAAATCCAATTCAAAACCAATATAACATACTCCAAAAATACAATTCAAAACCAATAAAAAGTTATATTTTTTGGTTTGAAGGGAATTGGGTTTGTTCAAAATTAGCTATCACCACAAAAGAGACTCTTTTTTTTCCTCCAAAATTACTACAATTTTGTACCATTCAAAACCATTGAAACTAGAACTATTTTCTACTCCTGTAAAATGTAGATTGTTTAAATGGGAAATACAACAATGTAATCTAATACAACAATGCAGATTCTCATTGGATCACAAATCTACACTTCAATTACTTAAATAGTCTCAATGGGAAGTATTCCAAGTTTTTGAACTTTCAAGACCCACTACACAACTTCATGTCTTCATCACTCCAAACTATATTTTGGATTCCTACATGTAATTTAAGAAATGAATATGCATGTCTAAGAATGTATGCTTTAGAAAGTGAGATCAACTATTTGCTTAAAGCAACTACCAAACAACATGCTCATACACATGTTGATATTTGTGAATAAAAGAAAATAACTCATTATCAAGAGAAATGAAAAGAAACCTATATATGAAGGCTCATAACTCTGTATAAGCTATAAGACCAAACATTTGAATTCATAAGTGCCATGACAAATTATCAAACAAAAACCCCAGCAGACTTCATTTTGGTGATGAGATGCAATTATACTTCTATTTTGGTTTTGAGGTTCTACGTTTGCTGGAGAGAATCACCCTTGATATAAATGTCAACAAACTTGCATGTGCTCACAACATTACAATGTTATTATTAGTATCACCAACACCAATCAGAACAATAGATTAGGGCTAAAAGTGCAAAGTAATAATTGGAATCTATATCTTACCTTTGAAATAATTTATGGATAGGCACTCCCCAACAAAAATAAAAAATAAAAATACATTTGATTTGGTGAATCATATGTCGGGATTTTTATTTTTATTTTTTTCAATTTGGGAAAATAATTTCACATTCTGATTGTCAATTTCTGTTGCCAATTTTGGCATTTTTCGTGACTAAACTTTTTTTAGTCGCCAATAATCAATATGCCTTGACTAAAAAAAATTAGTAGCTAAATATTGTACTTTTGCCGACTAATATAATTTTTGGTCGCCAATTTCACAACTTTTGTCGACTAAATTTTTTCTAATCGCTAAATTTGATCGCCAAAAGTGCATTTTGTTGTAGTGTTTAATTGGCTTGAAAACTAATTCAAACAACAATTGGTGATCTCTTAACACAATATCTTCAACTTAAATAGACTCCAAGTAATTCCATGTTGCACAATTAATAATTATATTGTTGGTGCATAATACCGTTTTCTATGACTGTTCTAAAAATAGATTTGTGGAGTACGATGTCGAATGTCATAAAAGGTATAAGTGAAATCTTTCCCAACACCAGTTGATTTTAGAAGATATGGTGGAACTCGGTTCGACAAGTGATTTCAGAGCTTAGTTGTCATGGGTTCAAGTTGCAAGAGCATCGTCGTGATCTAAAAATAAGCCTGTAGAGCGTGATGCCAAATGCCATTAAAGACATAAGTGAAACCCTTACCAATTCATTTTAAGAGGAAAATGACAAACTCGGTCCAACAATAAATATACGTGATTTGTTCCTATGAGATGGTTTAAGAAATACATACATCTTAGATTTATCATTTAAAATACAAAGATTTGAGTAATAATCATACAAAGAGATAGTTTAGATGGATTTTAAGATTGAATTTGAAAATTTTACCTTGACAGATTATGATAATTTAAAATAACAATGTAAAATGATTACTTAAAATCCTTCATGCTATAGTTGTAAAATAATTATTTTCCTGTTCTATTTTATCTTTGTCTTTAGTTTTTTAATCTATACATATAGGAAGCCAGGGATAGGTCTCCAATCTTTACAAGAATAATGTTAGAATGATGAGGAATTATTTAATTTTGGATATAAATTTTTTTAGAGTAAATAAAAATAAAAATAAAAAATTTGAAATATGAAGAGGCAAAATAAAAAACAAATAATTAAGGGACAAAATGAAAAATATCAAATATATAATTTACCCATTTATTGATATGTTAACTTTAGCTTTTGCTTTTTTTCTTTCTTTCTTTCTTTCTTTCTTTCTTTCTTTTTTTGGATAAATTACAAATACACCCCATGAGATTTGATTAAAATACAAATCATCCCCTGTGATTTTAGAAATTACATTCCACCTTTGAGATTTCTAATTTCATAACAAATCGTCCTTTTTATTAATAAATCATCAAATCAATTAACAATATTTAATGATATTAGAAATATGTTTGAATTAATAATTTAAGTAATTTTATTGTTGTATAGGAGACTGATTATAAATTTAATTTTTTTTAGTTAATTTTGTTAAATAAATTGTTTTGACAATTGCGTATTTATAATTTTTCAAATCACAAGAAACAATCTATACTTTAAGCAAACTTCAAAAGGTGTATTTGTAATTTATTTATTTATTTTTTCTTTTCACTTTCACTTTCTTTTTAGCTTTTGCTTTTTTCTTTCTTTCTTTCTTTCTTCTTCTTCTTCTTCTTCTTCTTCTTCTTCTTCACTTTAACTTTAGCTTTTGCTTCTTCTTTTTTTTCCTTTCGTATTTTTCTTTTATATTCCATTTTTCATTTATGTTCCAAGTTTTTGTTGCTCTGTTACCATTCTCAACTTACATCATCAAAAACATACACACAAATTCACAAAAGTGGGCAACATAAATAGAAAAATGTCATGATTTTTCTTATCACTAGAGAAATCAAGTGTTTTAGGGTTAGGGTTTTGAAAATGGGTGGAAAAAGTGAAAGAGAAATGAACTTGATCGACTTTTAAGTGAGCTATCCCGAACAGTCCGCTCGAGCAATAAACGCAAGGTTTCAAAAATTTTACAGAGTTACAGTAAAAATACTGGAAGGCTAAATTCTATGCTCAAGTGATCTTGCTTGCAAACAGGTAAACTACTGGGAGCTACGCATCTACGCTCAAGCGACCAAATGACCGCTCAAGCGGTCCGCCTGAACAATCTATTACAACCTACCCTCCTTAAAGAATTTCGTCCCTGAAATTTCGTAATTCCTACGAAAACAACTCCAACAATTCCCAAGAAAGATAAATACTACACTTACGATAACTCCAATTATCACAACATCATCAATTGAAAACCAAAATCAGATCAAATTTTACATCAAGACACAAAGGTTCAAGTCTTTGTGAAATTAACACCTATTCATTATTTCACTAACCAAAATACATAATATCAAGACAAACTATAAATTAACAAGATTACACATCATTAAATAAATCTAGATATTTCTCACGGACCTTGGCTTTCTTTTCCCAAGTAGCTTCTTCTACCCCGTGATGATGCCACAACACCTTGACTAAGGGGATGGTTTTACCTCTCAAAACTTGTTCTCAATAGTCTAGGATCTTCACAGGTCTCTCCTCGTATGAAGCGTTTTCATCAACTTCCAGACTTGTCCAATCTAAGACGTGGGAAGGGTTGGGTTCATACTTACAAAGCATAGAAATGTGAAACACCTCATGTATCCCGGATAGTTGTAGTGGTAAGGCAAGACGATAGGCTACTTCTCTCACCTGTTCGATGATATCAAAGGGACTAATGAACCTAGGTGACAACTTTCCACTTTGCCCAAATCTCATTAAACCCTTCCTAGGCGATATCTTTAGAAACACATGGTCACCCACTTCGAAAGATAGAGATCTCATTCTTCAGTCAACATAACTCTTCTGTCGGCTTTGGGACATAATTAACCTCTTTCGAATGAGAGCTAGTTTCACGGTGGTCTTACAAACCAATTCTATTCTAAGCATGGGTGAATCTCCCATCTCAGTCCAACACACCAGTGACCTATAAGGACGCCCATAAAAGGCTTCAAAATGTGCCATTCCAATGCTAGCTTGAAAGTTGTTATTGTAGGCAAACTCCGCTAGAGGCAAGTGCCTCTCCCAAGAACCCTTAAAATCTAATACACAAGCCCTCAACATATCTTCCAAAATTTGGATAGTGTGCTCAGACTACCCGTCGGTTTGAGGATGGTAGGCGGTGCTAAAAGTCAATTGAGTACCCATAACATTTTGTAAACTCTGCAACAACAGCGCGGTAAAGCGAGAATCTCTATTTGAGACAATATTCACCGGCGAGAATCGCTAAAAATTTTTGTTTTTCATTCGGCGACTAAATCATTTTAGCAGCCAAAACTAACTATACAACGACTAAAAAAATGTTTCGTCGCTAAAAATAAATTTTTGGCTACCAAACTTTTGGTTCCCAAAGATAAAAAATAATTTTTTTATTTTTCATTCGGTGACTAAATAATTTTAGTAGCCAAAACTAACTATACAGCGACTAAAAGTTTTTTCAATTGCCAATTTTGGCATTTTTTGTGACTAAACTTTTTTTAGTCGCCAATAATCAATATGCCTTGACTAAAAAAAATTAGTAGCTAAATATTGTACTTTTGCCGACTAATATAATTTTTGGTCGCCAATTTCACAACTTTTGTTGACTAAATTTTTTCTAATCGCTAAATTTGATCGCCAAAAGTGCATTTTGTTGTAGTGTTTAATTGGCTTGAAAACTAATTCAAACAACAATTGGTGATCTCTTAACACAATATCTTCAACTTAAATAGACTCCAAGTAATTCCATGTTGCACAATTAATAATTATATTGTTGGTGCATAATACCGTTTTCTATGACTGTTCTAAAAATAGATTTGTGGAGTACGATGTCGAATGTCATAAAAGGTATAAGTGAAATCTTTCCCAACACCAGTTGATTTTAGAAGATATGGTGGAACTCGGTTCGACAAGTGATTTCAGAGCTTAGTTGTCATGGGTTCAAGTTGCAAGAGCATCATCGTGATCTAAAAATAAGCCTGTTGAGCGTGATGCCAAATGCCATTAAAGACATAAGTGAAACCCTTACCAATTCATTTTAAGAGGAAAATGACAAACTCGGTCCAACAATAAATATACGTGATTTGTTCCTATGAGATGGTTTAAGAAATACATACATCTTAGATTTATCATTTAAAATACAAAGATTTGAGTAATAATCATACAAAGAGATAGTTTAGATGGATTTTAAGATTGAATTTGAAAATTTTACCTTGACAGATTATGATAATTTAAAATAACAATGTAAAATGATTACTTAAAATCCTTCATGCTATAGTTGTAAAATAATTATTTTCCTGTTCTATTTTATCTTTGTCTTTAGTTTTTTAATCTATACATATAGGTAGCCAGGGATAGGTCTCCAATCTTTACAAGAATAATGTTAGAATGATGAGGAATTATTTAATTTTGGATATAAATTTTTTTAGAGTAAATAAAAATAAAAATAAAAAAATTTGAAATATGAAGAGGCAAAATAAAAAATAAATAATTAAGGGACAAAATGAAAAATATCAAATATATAATTTACCCATTTATTGATATGTTAACTTTAGCTTTTGCTTTTTTTCTTTCTTTCTTTCTTTCTTTCTTTTTTTTTTTTTTTTGGACAAATTACAAATACACCCCATGAGATTTGATTAAAATACAAATCATCCCCTGTGATTTTAGAAATTACATTCCACCTTTGAGATTTCTAATTTCATAACAAATCGTCCTTTTTACTAATAAATCATCAAATCAATTAACAATATTTAATGATATTAGAAATATGTTTGAATTAATAATTTAAGTAATTTTATTGTTGTATAGGAGATTGATTATAAATTTAATTTTTTTTAGTTAATTTTGTTAAATAAATTATTTTGACAATGGCGTATTTATAATTTTTCAAATCACAAGAAACAATCTATACTTTAAGCAAACTTCAAAAGGTGTATTTGTAATTTTTTTTTTTTTCTTTTCACTTTCACTTTCTTTTTAGCTTTTCCTTTTTTCTTTCTTTCTTTCTTTCTTTCTTTCTTTCTTCTTCTTCTTCTTCTTCTTCTTCTTCTTCTTCTTTTCACTTTAACTTTAGCTTTTGCTTCTTCTTTTTTTTCCTTTCGTATTTTTCTTTTATATTCCATTTTTCATTTATGTTCCAAGTTTTTGTTGCTCTGTTACCATTCTCAACTTACATCATCAAAAACATACACACAAATTCACAAAAGTGGGCAACATAAATAGAAAAATGTCATGATTTTTCTAATCACTAGAGAAATCAAGTGTTTTAGGGTTAGGGTTTTGAAAATGGGTGGAAAAAGTGAAAGAGAAATGAACTTGATCGACTTTTAAGTGAGCTATCCCGAACAGTCCGCTCGAGCAATAAACGCAAGGTTTCAAAAATTTTACAGAGTTACAGTAAAAATACTGGAAGGCTAAATTCTATGCTCAAGTGATCTTGCTTGCAAACAGGTAAACTACTGGGAGCTACGCATCTACGCTCAAGAGACCAAATGACCGCTCAAGCGGTCCGCCTGAACAATCTATTACAACCTACCCTCCTTAAAGAATTTCGTCCCTGAAATTTCGTAATTCCTACGAAAACAACTCCAACAATTCCCAAGAAAGATAAATACTACACTTACGATAACTCCAATTATCACAACATCATCAATTGAAAACCAAAATCAAATCAAATTTTACATCAAGGCACAAAGGTTCAAGTCTTTGAGAAATTAACACCAATTCATTATTTCACTAACCAAAATACATAATATCAAGACAAACTATAAATTAACAAGATTACACATCATTAAATAAATCTAGATATTTCTCACGAACCTTGGCTTTCTTTTCCCAAGTAGCTTCTTCTACCCAGTGATGATGCCACAACACCTTGACTAAGGGGATGGTTTTACCTCTCAAAACTTGTTCTCAATAGTCTAGGATCTTCACAGGTCTCTCCTCGTATGAAGCGTTTTCATCTACTTCCAGACTTGTCCAATCTAAGACGTGGGAAGGGTTGGGTTCATACTTACAAAGCATAGAAATGTGAAACACGTCATGTATCCCGGATAGTTTTAGTGGTAAGGCAAGACGATAGGCTACTTCTCTCACCTGTTCGATGATATCAAAGGGACTAATGAACCTAGGTGACAACTTTCCACTTTGCCCAAATCTCATTAAACCCTTCCTAGGCGATATCTTTAGAAACACATGGTCACCCACTTCGAAAGATAGAGATCTCATTCTTCAGTCAACATAACTCTTCTGTCGGCTTTGGGACGTAATTAACCTCTTTCGAATGAGAGCTAGTTTCACGGTGGTCTCACAAACCAATTCTATTCTAAGCATGGGTGAATCTCCCATCTCAGTCCAACACACCAGTGACCTATAAGGACGCCCATAAAAGGCTTCAAAATGTGCCATTCCAATGCTAGCTTGAAAGTTGTTATTGTAGGCAAACTCCGCTAGAGGCAAGTGCCTCTCCCAAGAACCCTTAAAATCTAATACACAAGCCCTCAACATATCTTCCAAAATTTGGATAGTGTGCTCAGACTGCCCGTCAGTTTGAAGATGGTAGGCGGTGCTAAAAGTCAATTGAGTACCCATAACATTTTGTAAACTCTGCAACAACAGCGCGGTAAAGCGAGAATCTCTATTTGAGACAATATTCACCGGAACCTCATGAAGTCGGACAATCTCCCTAACATAAAATTTAGTTAGAGACACTGAATCACCCATACACATTGCAAGAAAATGAGTCGACTTAGTTAGTCAATCCACTATAACCCAATATAAATGGTTTAAATTATTGAAATATATCCAATATAAACCTATAATGGATTCATCTGAACCTCTCCAGCTTGATGAAAGACGGGAGAGGAGTTGCTGCCTGTATTTGTCATCTTTTAATATTCCTGTAACAAGAGTATAAAAGTCCTAACAACATTCACTACAAGAAATTAAGGTTTTAGAGACCAAAATTTATGGACAAAATTTTTTTTAGGGAACAAATATTTTTGTTACCAAAAGTGTCATTATTATATTTTTAGCAACAAAAATTAGATATTAGTGATGAATTATTATCATTTTGGGACCAAATTTTTTGTCTCAAAAAATAAACCTGAGGCCAAATTATTTGCTCTATAATAGTGTATTTATTAGTGACATTTTCAAAATTTTGCCCCTAAAAGCCTTATTTTTGACTTTTCAGGATGACCTTTTAGCTACTATCCTCACGACGATAGAAATTAGTCCCTAAATGTCTTTTACAACAAAATTTTCACTTTTAGAGACCAAAAATTTGGTCACTAAAACTCTCATATGTTGTAGTGATTCAAATGCCAATTTGGTTATGGAATTGAAAAGTTACAATTAATTGTTGTTAAATTACTTCTATTATTAAACACATAGCATATTTCATATTATATAAATTGTTTAAAATTGTTCAAGCTGAAACGAATTGAACTAGTAGTTTGATTTTGATTCGATTATATAACCTCAACGATTTAGTTACAATTTTAATTTTTTTTAGACCATAAAAAACGGTTCAATTTTTTATTTATTTTAAAACAAAATCAATTTGATCACTGAATACTCCCATAACATACGAACAAACATACCAGCTGAATAAAATGTTAGGTGCATGGGACTCATTAAGAAAACCCACGAGCATATTTTGACTTATGTGTTCGGGGACATTAATAAAAAAGCTAATTTTTTTACCAAAAAAATTAAAAAAATCACCAAACTCTATTTGTCATCATCAACTAAAAAGGTCAAATGCCACATAAACTTAGATCATATTTGTATTTGTGAAATAATTTTAAAAATATTTTTGGAAAGAGTTTACAAAATTTGAAAATTTATTTGGTTGTATGTTTTAAAAATAGTTTTGGAGTTTTGGAATTTAGGATGATTTAGTTATGGGAAAGCTTAAAATGTGTACCTTCTAAAAGGGCATATGATATGCACTTATTGTATGGTCCATATCGTGCCACATCATAAAAAATGACCTGTTAAACCGGTCATCTAATAGGTTACATAAAATAATCATAACTTTTTTGAAATATCATAACAATATTACAATAAATCATAGCAATGCCATAATATACACCACGGTATCATAACAAAAACACTATCAATCATAACAATATGACAACGACTCATAACAATTGTAGTTATTTTTAACAAATTATCATAACATTTGAATCGTAACATTTTTTATTATGATTCACCATGACAAATCATAACTTTTGGTAGTACAAATCATAACTTTTACTAATGAATCATAACCATGACACCTTTTTTTTTCTTTTTTCTTTTTTATCAAAGAAAATTAGAAAAACAAGAGAGGCAAACATGACTACGCCGAGATACTGATCAAACCCGATCATAATCCTCCATCTGGGTAGGTGTTGCGGAATAGATTCAAGACCTAGGAATCAAGTAGTGTGGTATGGGACATGTTGGCTTTTGCTTATTCAAGGTCAAAGATAGTCCATGATGCTCTCTTTGTTCTTGCCGAGATGAAAGACTTAAAAAGCCAAGCTTCAATCTTGACCTACAACAATTTGTTGTACAACTTAAGGCACACTGGTATCATGTGGGATGTATATGATGAAATCAAAGCTAGTGGGACTCCTTAGAGTGAACACACCAATTCGATTCTAATAGATGGCCTATGCAGACAATCATTGCTACAAGAAGCAGTAGTCTTCCTGCGAGAGAATGAAAAGAAGCATTGTGGGCTCTATGTTGCTTCATTCAATACTCTCATGTCAAGGTTCTGTAAAATGGGTTACGTAGATGTTGCAAAATCTTTCTTTTGTATGATGTTTAAGTACAGACTATTTCCAGATGCATACAGTTACAATATTCTTATTGATGGGTTATGCATAAATTTTCAGATGCAGAGAATATAGATGGAACAATCAGTAAAACAGGAGCAAAAAAGACCGCTGGAGTTGCACTTCGTGGGATGGTCTTCTAAAGCGGAGAAGATCACCAAAGTTTTGTCTGAAAAAATGAGGGTTTCAGACCAAAACAAGGTGAGGCTTTGTGGGTGAGAACAAGCAGTAAAAAAAAAAAAAAATACCAGTTGAACAGGTATTCAAATTTTCTAATAAAATTATTTAATGATTTAGATTAATTTATATATATTTAATGGTTTAAAAGTAAGGTGTATATGATGTGCATAATTTAATCACGTGCACATCCTAACTGCCCCCTTTATTTTTTTATTTGTAGTTGAATAGATAGGCGTGGAAAAAAATGATTAATTAATATGTAAAGTGTGAGAGAATGAGAGAAGAGAGAACCAAAAAGCGATTGATTCATGTATAGTAGAGAAAAAAATGATTTTAAATTTTTTTTTCCCTCAATTTTCAACTAAATAAATTTTTGAATTTTTTTCTCAAAAATTGTCTCTCAAGAGACAAATCAAACAAGGCCTTAAACTCTCACCTAAAAAAAAAAAAAATGATTTTTTTTAACAATTTCTCAAAAACATTCACTTTTTTAATTGGGAAATGACTTTTTAAATTTTTAACTAAAATATGAGGCGATATGTTTAGGAAGAATTTTTTTTTTATTTTTTACAAAAAAAAAATGACATAAAAAATTGAGTAAAGGACAATAAATCTTTAATTTTTTATGAGTTGAAATTTTTAAAACTTTTGTCTTTTTTAATAATATTTTATCATTTTAGCTAAAAATCTTGTTCTCGAACGGCACCTTCAAAAAAGAAAAATCATGAGTACAAATATATGGTGATTTCCTCGTCCTCAAAAAAAAAGAAAAATCAAAAAATCATTATAAAAAAAATTTTAAATCTTAAACACTCAACCTCGTTTGGAACCTTCTTTTTAGCCTAAGGTTTTGGCTGTTTTGACATAAAATATTTTTATCAAAAATATTTTATTTATTTTTTGTTATTTAGTTGAACAAAAAGGTGAGTAAAATATTTTTTAAAGAAAATATTTTTGCATCTTTTTCTAAAAAATGACTGATTTTTAAAAATTTTGTAAGCTAAATTTTACAAAATTGACTCCCACTCCCTATTTTTTTTTAATATTTTTAACTTTCTCAAATAAATATCCTAACTCACTAAAAAATCATAAATGACACTTTATTGAATCAAAAATTTTCTTTTAGTTAATAAAATATTTTCATTCCCAGTGTAAACCAAACCCCGAAAAGTAAAATAATTTTCTTGTGTAAAATCAATTTACAATAAAAATAATTTTTTGTGTAAAATATTTTACGCTGAAACAAACAGAACCTAAAGTCAAAAAGTCACTCAATTAGCCAAAAAGTCAACAAACTATACACAAAAGTCTAAAATTCTCTTTCTTTTGTATTTTTTGTATATCTTTCTGTAAAAAAAAAAAAAAAAAAAATCCCAAGCATAGCCTTCATTTGGAAAGAACTTTTTTAACTTGGTTTTTGGACTTTTTGACTATTTTAGCTTGATTAAAAAAGTTTCGTTTGAGAAAAACTTTTGACTTTTTTTTTATAGTTTTGTGAAAGAAAAAGTGAAATAATTATAGTTTATATGTGACATTTTATCTTATTGATTTTTTAATTTATTTTATCTTTTAATGGAAAATTAATCACAATTCACTTGTCAAACCAAGCCATATTCGGCTTGTTTGGTTCCTATTTTCAGGATTCACTTTTCAGAAAATTGAAATTTTTTATTTTTCATTTTTTCTTCACTGATTTTTTTTAATATTCTAAGTAAATTTTTTTTAAAAATTTGTTGATACACCTAACATAAATACACTTAAAACTATAAAAATTTGTGAATTTTTTTTTAGAAAATTCACTAAATATCAAAAATAAAAAAAATACTAGAATTCAGTATATTTTTCGTATTCTTATGTATTTATTAAGTTCTTAAAATATTTTACTTTTTAAATACATTTAAGTAAAGTGTATTTAAAAAAGTAAAAAAAAAAATTACTTAAAATTTTAAAAATATTCACTAATGTTTTTTTTTTAAAAAAAAACCCAATTTTCAAAATTTACTTCATATTTTAATAAAAAGATAAAAAATAAGTAAAATTGTTTGTTCCAAAAGAGGTGGACCCTAGTCTGTTTCGCATTTCTGTCACTTATTGACAATCCATTTTCGTTCAGATTTTTCATTGCAATTGTGTCAAGTTGAAATAGCTGTCAAAGAATCAATCACTTTGCTTGAATTGGATTTTCTAGAATCAATCACTTTGCTTGAATTGGATTTTCTAAAAATACTTTTCGAAAATTCTATCTTCTTATTTTTTATGTATTTTTTTGTTTTTAATAAATTTTTTTAATATTTTAAGTAATTTTTTTAATTTTTAAACACACCTAGCATAAATACATTTAAAAAGTATAATTTTGGTGAAATTTTTTTTAAAAAATTTACTAAATACCAAAAATAAAAAAAATAAAAAAAAAAAATTCAATATATTTTTCATATTTTTGTATATTTATTAATTTTTTTAAATATTTTTTTATAAATATTTTACCTTTTAGATACATCTAAGTAAGATGTATTTAAAAAGTAAAAAAAAAAACTTAAAATTTTAAAAATATTCATTAAAAATTTTAAAAAAAAATGAAAAATAAAAAACTTCAAAAAATTTAATTCAAAAAATTTAAACCAATCACACTAAAGTAATTCATTAATGGAAAATTGAACTAGTGCTTTTTCACTTCAGCTTTTATTGCTCTAAACTTACATCGTCAAACAAACAAAAACCCACAGAGAGAGAGAGAGAGAGAGAGAGAGAGAGAGAGAAATGGAGCTTCAACATTTTAGCCATGAACATCCATTGATTCTCAGTGAAGTGAACGACGATGGTGAGGCAATTGTCTGCAACGTGTGTTGGGAAAAGATCTCTGGTTCTGCATTCAGTTGCAAAAATTGTTTTTTTTTTTTTTGCACAAATTGTGTGCAGAATTTCCCGAGGAGATGAAGCACCCGATCCACACCCATTCCCTTACGCTCCAACATTCAGGGTCTTCTAGACGTTGTGATGTTTGTGAAGACATTTCATGCGGATTCTCCTATCGATGTTCTCCCTGCGATTTTGACGTGGATATCAGATGTAGTGTTAGAGGCCAACATTTTAGCAGTAAACATCAGTTGATGATCCTCAATGAAGATGAGAAGAATGATGTTGATGAGAGGGTTTCTTGCGATGTGTGTTTGCAGCAGATCACAGGTTCAGCAGCAGCATACAAACGCACAAATTGCTGTCTCTCTATCTATTTGCACAAATTGTGTGCAAAACAACCCGCAGAGATGGAACACCCAATGCACCCTGATCACCCGCTTGCCCTTCTCCAAGTAAAGGCTAATAAATTCAGTTGTGATGGCTGTGATATAGGTTTGAAAGAATTCATTTATCGTTGTTCCATCTGCAATTTCAACCTCGACAGATGCTGTGCTTTGAGTATCGTTGTTCCATCTGCAATTTCAACCTCGACAGACGCTGTGCTTTGAGAGCACACAAGGTTAACCATGAAAGTCACAACCACCCATTAAGCCTCGTGTCCAGCTCGGCCTCCTTCGAATGTCATGCTTGTGGCACAAAGCGTGAACGCATGTCTTATATGTGTGACACATGCATTTTCTGGATCCATAAGGACTGTGCTTCATTAACACCCACCTTCAAACACCACAATCACATTCACCCTCTCACCCTCATCTTTCCTACTCATGAAAATCATTCCTATTTTAGTAAGGGCTACTGCAACATTTGTGAAAATTTAATATTGAGAGGAAGGTTTTGGTTATATGTTTGTATAGGATGCAGATATTACATTCATGTCAATTGCTCAAGAAAGACAAAGTATGCTTTCACATTAACCTTGATTTTGATTTTTATCCTCTGTTTTTTGACAAGAAAAAAGTTTATTGACAATGCTTTTCTCCTCATTTGATGTGTGTTCTATCGTTATTTTGTGGATTTAGGGAAAGAGAAAGTGCAATCAAGGTTGAGAATATTGACGACGCGAATTTGATTCACTTGCCAATGGCTGATGACTCAATTAGTGCAATTGACCTATTTTTGAAGCAAATTAGCATGGGAGACAACAAGAGAGAAGCAGAGCTCAAACATTTTAGTCATGATCATCCATTAACCCTTTTCGATGCGCAAGGAGACAACAATTTGTGTTATGAGAACGAACTACTTATCTTGAATGAGCTGAATAAGGACAAAATATGCAATGCGTGTGTGCGAAAAATTTCGGCTCCATTTTACAGTTGTGGTCTATGTGATTTCTTTCTCCACAAATGGTGTGCCGAGCTACCAAATGAAGTGGAGCATCCATGTCACCCACACCAGCTCATCCTCCTCAAAAAGCCCCTTGAATCTAGAGGATTGTTCGTTTGCAACGGCTGCGGATATTTTTGCAACGGATTTACCTTCAGATGTATGGAGATGAGTTGTTACAATTACTCTCTCGATGTTAAGTGTGCTTTCCTACCCAAAGCCATCATTCATAAAGTTCATGAGCATCTCCTCTTCCTAAAGGAAGATTGTCTCGACACAGGCTGTCCTGCATGTGATCGCTGGATTTATATGTTCTCATTTGGATGTGACATGTGCAATTTCAACTTACACTACACATGTGCTGTGCTACCAGATACAATTAAGCATAGGTATGATGAACATCATCCCTTCACCCTAATTTATGCACCAGAAATAGACCCAAAGTGGTGGTTCTATCACTGCATCCATTGCGATCTGTCTGCTTGTGCCAAATGCATTTCTACGGAGAGAAGTTCAAATTTCAAGTGGGGAAGCAACCATAGCTTTGACAGTCCCTCACACTGTCTCATCAATGTTCCAATGACAAACAAGAGCTTTAACTGTGCCTATTGTCACAAGCATATCAATTCCCTGCCTTTTGATGAAGTACACATTGCGAGTAAAATAGGATGCAAATGTAAGCAGTGTAACATTATGCTCCATCCATATTGTCCCCATCCATAATATCTTGAGCCATGTTTGTTTTGAGAATTTGATGTGGAAAATGAAAAGAGAAAGAAAATATAATCTTATTTTTGAGAAGAAAACGTAATTCCACTTTTTGTATTTTGAGTGCATTTGGCTCTTTTCTTTATTAATTTCTTAACTCAACCAAATATAATTTAGACTTCAAATCTTATCAATTGTTTTTCCTTTTTATTTTTTTTATTTCTCTCATCAAATCCTCCAAGTCATAATTGAAAAAAAATTCAATATGATTATTCATGCTTTTAAATGTTTAAATAAAATTACCTTCAAGTTTGTAGATGCAATGGCTAATATTAGAACATTATAGGGAGTGTTTAGTTCAATTCCACTCTCACATTGGTTGGTTCATTAAAAAATACTCTGTTTGGTTCTAATTTTAGTTTTCAAAAATAATTTATTTATTTATTTATTTTGTGTGTGTGTGTGTGTGTGTGTGTGTGTGTGTGTTTTCTTATTTTTTGTAATTTTTTTTAATGCTTTAAGTAATTTTTTTTTATTTTTTAAATGCACGTAATATAGATACAAGTATACTGAATAAATACAAAAATATATTAATTTTTTTGTATGTTTTAGTATTTAGTGTTCTTTTAAAATATATTTTTTTTCACTAATGATTTTTTTTTTTCAAGTGTATCTAAATTAAGTGGGTTTAAAAAGTATATAGAAAAAAAAATTTATTAAAATATTAAAAGTGTTCTCAAAAAAATAAAAATACACATATAAAATGTTTTCAAAATTTAAGCTAAAAATATAATTTCCTAAAAGTTGAGGAAAGGCATGTGCCCCTCTTGGTCTCTTGCTCCTGTCAACACTTGTCGGCCACTTACCTAAACATGTCTTATTTTTAAAAAATTTCTACACTTAGAAACGCTTTAAAGACACTTTGGAAACACAAGCATTACAAATTTAAAAAAGTAATTTGAAATCAATGATAAAAGAAAAACAATATAAAATTTTCATATCGCTATGTCTAAGCTCTTAGCATAATACCTTAGTTACTTATTTAGGTTAATTTTATCACCCTTATTTTCAATTTATTGTTGTTAATTAGCTTGATTGATAATTGTTGGCAGGTAGGTAGTCATCTATGCAATGAGCATTATTGATCATGAAATGTATAAAAGAGTTTCACAAAGAAACCCAAATATTACAGATATGAACCATTTGCCTCTATTTTACAGCAAGATTTAAACTACATAATTGACCCCAACTTCCCTCTGGAATCAAAACACCACCAAGGTTTGCATTATCAGTGCCTTGAGAAATAAATGTAGTTGGGTTTTTTGGGCATCAAGCTGGGCTTGAACTTGCCACATACTTGCTAGAGAACACTTTGCATCTCACGAGCGTAACTGTTCCACTACAACAAACTTCACATTTGGCGACTAAAATTGGCGACTAAACCAATTTTAGTCGCCAAAAACAGGTGTTTCGGCGTCCAAAATTCAAATTTGGTCGGCATTCATTTCAGTTTTTTAGCTACCAAAATGTTTTAGTCGCCATATATTGTTATTGGCGACCAATTTGATTTTAGTCGCTGTTTTCAACCACTTTACGCTACCAAAGTTCACTTTGGTCGCCGGATGATAACATTTCGCGACAAAACTTTTTGTCGCCAAAAAATTGGGGGTTTTTTTTTATGCTTTTTGGCGACCAAAACAAGTATTTAGTCGCGGCAGTTTCGAAATTTTTTTTAGAGGGAAACTCGTTAATATTGGCGCATTTAACAAAGAATTATTTTTCCTCTGCTTCACACACACCATACGGAGCACTCGATACCAAAGCTCTACGCCGCTGGCCACCGTCGTTCATCACCTGCGCTCGCCACCACGAACAGTGCAAATCGGCCCACCACTGATTACAGGTATTTCTCTCTCCCTCTCTGTCGATCTGTGTTTGTCTGTATGTATCTCTCTCCCTATCCATCCCCGTGGCTCATGAGTTCCTGAGGGTTTTGAAATGTTTGTTTTCTTTCATTTTTCTGTCGATTTCGTAATCAACATTTTTAGGGGTTTTTCTGATTTCGTGAGGTTGGAGAGAGAGGTTGTGAGGAAAAACACTATACAATTCATAGTAAACCAAATGAGTGAGAGGTTTTGATTTCTGATGATTTCTGATTTTGTGGGGAATGTACTAAAAATGTATATAAGGTGTTCACGCACATCTGGGCCTAAAACCCATTACCTATCATAGAAATAAATGAATTGTATATTCAGCTGCTATTAATGTAAGAAGTGCCATTTCAAGTGCCTTGACATTTCATTTTCTTTTCAAAATCCATTTTATCTTTCCAGATTTCCTTGCATGTGCTTTTTCCCTATCACTATAATTCTAGGGCTGGAGAAAAAATTGGGTGGCAGTTTTTGTTACTTGATTTAGAAAGGAATCATACTGCAATTGGAAGTTAGTTCAAAGTGCTGAACTTCTGGTTCTGTATATATTTACAGGGTTTGGATGAACTCTCACTTGCTTCCTTGTATATATTTACAGTTTTTGTTACTTTATTGATGTAGATGTTATCAATAAATTTGGGGTGCAGGGTGGAGCATTTATAAATTTTTAGGGCAACAAAATAGTCACTGATGCGTTCTCTCTATAGTGTTTTCTGTGCTTTACGTTGCCGATATCAAAATGAAGCTGAATCTGAATCTGCCATTGCCTTTTTCTTGGCTTTGCCTTCAGATGTTTCGATATTTGATGTGGAATTTGATTTCTACAATGGATCTTCATTTCTGATTACGTTTAAACTAAGTAATATTGTGTTTCTTGTACTTATTGCGATTTGGTTTACGAATTTGTCAGGTGTTTTCTATTTGTCTTTGTTATTATATTTATTTTATGGAAATTCTTGCTATACGGTAATGGATGATACATTTAGGCTGTGTTTGATTTAAGAATTTGGAGAGGGATTTGAAAAGGGAACGGGGAATATATTTTATCTAATTTTATGCACCTTTTTCATTTTTCTTTTTGAAAATATTTCCAAATTCTTGAACCAAATGCAGCCCTAGGGCAACAAATTAGAGTCTCTGATGCACCCTCACCATGGTGTTTTTAGCGCTGTACGTTGCCGATAACAAAATGAAACGGAATTCTGGCATTTGCTTTTTCTTCACTTGGCTTGTGCATTCAGATGTTTCAATATTTAGCTTTTCATAATCTTTTTTTTTTTGGTTTTTTTGTTGTTGTCTTCTTCATATTGATAATGAATTTGATTTCTGCATTGGAACTTTGTGATTAGATTTACACTAAAATAATATTCTTCCTTGCAGCTATTGGGATTTGGTTTACAAATTGGTTAGAATAGAGAGAAATTTTTCGTTTTGATTTCTACGATGGAACTTTACTTTGAGATTAGATTGCAAACTAGTTAGAATAGGTAGAATTTTCCAATTTGTTTTTGTTATCATATTATAGTTATTGAATGTAAAATCTTGCTATACGACAATGAATGATGCTTTTAGGGGCAACAAACTAGAGTATCTGATGCGCTCTTTCTCCATAGCGATCCAGCGTTGTATGTTGCCAATAACAACGTGAACCTGAGATGCTGGCATTTGCCAAGTATTTGTTTTGACCAGGCTAATGCACTCGTATGTTTCAATATTTAGCACTTCAGTTTTTTATTGATACTGAATTTCATGTAGGCAATTGAACTCCACTTGTTATTAATAATATTGAATTTAAGAAAGCACATGCACCAAGTTTGATATTTTATTAGGACACTATTATCTTTGAAACAACATTTACACTTTGTTTGGTTTTAGTGATTTAAACTTTAGAGTATTTACTCCACTTGTGATTAATAGTATTGAATTTAAGAAAGACATGCACCAATTTTGATGTTATGAGATCTCTTAATAGTATTAATAGAATTTAAGAAAGACATTCAGATGTTATGAGATCTCTTAAGAAAGACATGCACCAATTTTGAATTTAAGAAAGACATTCAGATGTTATGTGATTAATAGTATTAATAGTATTTACAACATGTATGTTATGAGATCTCTTACCGTCCTATCTATATTGAATATGAAATTTAATTTCTCTTTAAATTTGGTCACAATTATATGTCTCCCTGTAAGATGACTTGACATAGAATTGTTCATGTATGTCACATTAGCGTATGCATACATGCCGAGTTACTACTTAAATTAGCCAACTATATGCGAAACATCAACAAGCAATGCTAATCAAACCCTTAAACTTACTTAACCTCTCTTCCATTACAGAGTATTTTTCCAAGTTCCCGTCCATTCCCAGGTTCATCTTTGGTTGATGTGTACTGTTCCAATAATGGACAAGAGTTGGATGATGATACAAGATCGGCTAAAAAGTAAAGAGTATCTACAGGGTGTTCAGTCATTTATTGAGTTCGCTATGAAGAATTTAGGGCCGCAGGATGAGATCCGTTGTCCTTGTGTTGATTGCTTGAACGGCACAAAATTTAGTCGACACATTGTATGGTTGCACCTGATTCGAAGAGGAATTGCAATTTCTTATCGAACTTGGGTGCACCATGGGGAACATGTTCCCATGGTTCGTGACCATCCTAGTTTGCGAAACGATGATACCGAAACCAATGAACCTGGAATGACTGACAATCATGAAAATGTGGATGAACTTCCTACCATGTTAGAAGAGATTTACATGAGTGGTCTCATGGATGATAATATCGACGAAGAACGTACTAGTTCGGAGAGGCACAATTTGTTGAAGTTCATGAAGTTGTTCGATGATGCTCAACGCAAAGTATATCCAGACTGTGAAAAGTTCTCCATCTTGTCCTTCGTAATTAAGATGCTTTATTTGAAGGTGTACAATAAATGGAGCAACAAATCTTTCGACATGGTTATGCAAGTTTTCAAAGACATTCTACCAAAGTGTGATGAAACTGTTCCATGGACCCTTTATGATGCGAAAAAGTTCTTACGTGAATTGGGTTTGGGATATGAGGCCATTCATGCATGCAAGAATGATTGTACTCTATTTTGGAAGGACAACGCCACATTGGAGAATTGCCCTACATGTACGGAGTGTAGATACAAGTTGAACGACAAGACGGGTAAAAAAATTCCACACAAAATACTGAGGTACTTTCCTTTGACACCGAGGTTGAAGAGATTGTACATGTCGAAAAAAACAGCCGCATTTATGAGATGGCACAAAGATAAGCGTGTGAATGATGGAGTATTACGACATCCAGCTAATGGTGAGGCATGGAAGGATTTTGATAGGTTGCATCCTACGTTCTCTGCGGATCCTCGGAATGTAAGGCTAGGGCTTGCCACAGATGGTTTCAATCCATTCGGAAATATGAGTACATCGTATAGCATGTGGCCCGTAATCTTAATGCCTTACAATTTACCCCCATGGAAGTGTATGAAAGATCCATTTGTCATGCTGTCATTGCTTATTCCAGGATGATCTGCACCTGGAAGAGACATCGATGTTTATTTGCAACCATTAGTAGAAGAGTTAACTAATTTGTGGGAGCATGGTGTGCAAACATATGATGCCTCAAATGGCCAAATATTTACAATGCATGCAACAGTCATGTGGACCATCAATGACTTCCCCGCATATGGTTCCTTGTCTGGTTGGAGTACAAAAGGTTACTTGGCCTGCCCTAATTGTAACATGGATGCTTCATCTCAGAGTTTGCGAAGTAAGATAGGGTCTATGGGTGCTCGGCGGTACTTACCTGAGAACCATAATTGGCGAAGAAGTAGGCTATTCAACGGTGAAATTGAGAGTCGGTCCAAACCCATGGAGTTATCGGGAGAACAAATACTCGAGCAAATTAATATGGGGACGTACAAGCCATACGGAAAGCATCCAACCAACCAAAAAAGACAAAGGACTGAAAAGCCAACTCTAAACTGGACAAAAAGAAGCATTTTGTTTGACCTTCCCTATTGGAAAACACTTAAGCTTCGACATAATCTTGATGTCATGCACATCGAGAAGAATATATGTGACAGTCTGCTTGGGACACTATTGAGCATAGATGGCAAGAACAAGGACACAGACAAAGCACGTTTGGATCTGGAGGACATGCGAATACGAAAGGAGTTACACTTGATAAGGCATGCAAATGGCTCTTTCGAGAAGCCTCCGGCATTGTACACATTGTCCCTGGCAGAGAGACAAGGGTTTTATGATTTCTTGAAATCGATTAAGTATCCTGATGGCTATGCTGCAAATGTATCCAATTGTGTCACTGCGAATGGTGGTAAGTTAGTTGGTCTTAAGAGTCATGACTGTCATGTCCTTCTACAACGTCTTCTTCCCATTGGAATGCGAGGATACCTTCCTACCGAGATTGGGACCACATTGTTTGAGTTGGGAACTTTTTTCAAACAGTTGTGCTCAAAGACATTGCGGGTCACTGATTTGGAGCAATTGCAAGAACAAATCGTACTTATACTTTGTAAGCTTGAGAAGATTTTTCCTCCTGCTTTTTTTGATGTCATGGTCCACTTGGCAATTCATTTGCCTTATGAGGCTATGCTTGGAGGACCTGTGCAATATCGATGGATGTATCCTACTGAGAGGTATACCTACGATGGGGGTGCTTTTTTCATGTAAATATAGTTCAATGTAACCATACTAACGATCATACTAATGTTTACATGTAGGCTGCTCGGACTTCTTAAAGGATTTGTGGGCAATAAAGCTCGACCAGAAGGTTCCGTTGCGGAGGGCTACATATCGAAAGAGTGTACGACGTTTTGTTCAATGTATTTGGATAGAGTTGAAACGGTCTTTAACCGGGAAGAAAGGAACTACGATGGAGGTGACAATGGCCCAGGGTTGGCAATTTTCACTCAAAATGTTCGTCCTTTTGGTCAACTTCCAAGGGCAATTGATGTGTCCGTAACTGACCGCGAATTGGCTCATTGGTTTGTCCTACACAATAGTTTGGAAGTTGACGAATATCTAGAGCACGATTCCTCTTCATACATGCAGCATACATTTTGTACATGGTTTTTATTTTTTAAAGTCTTCATTATTCCAATTACTTATGAATTACATTGTATTAAGTAGAGAACACAAGCTCGTGTTGCAACAAACATATGGAAGTGATTGCAACATTGCAACGCGACAATGCAAAGAATTTCCTAAATGGTTCAAAGATCGCGTAAGCAGAAGCTCGTTATTGTACAGTTTGCAAATAATGTTACATTATTCTAAGTTTGAATTAACTTGACATAGTTCCTTGTGTAGATGAACGAACTGCGAAATCAAAAGTCACCCGAAGCAACCGATGAGATGTGGTCATTAGCCAATGGACCTAATGTCTTAGTGAACACATATTCGGGATGCATTGCTAATGGCGTCCGATTCCATACTATCGACCGTGATAACCGTCGTAAATGTCAAAATAGTGGGTTGGTAGTGGAAGGCGACCACGAAGGCCAATTGATAAAGTTCTATGGCTACCTTTGTAAAGTGTGGGAACTGACATATTTGTTTGGACATCGGGTTGTTTTGTTCCAATGTGAATGGTATAACACCGGTAGTAGTCGAACTTTGCGTGTCAAACCACATGTGACAACTGTTGATGTAAGAAGTCGATGGTATAAAGATGACTCGTTTGTGTTCCCAAGCCAAGTTCAACAAGTTTTCTATGTTCATGATACGAAGTTAGGGCCGAATTGGCGAGTCGTAGAAAAGTTTCAACATCGACGACTTTGGGATGTGCTAGAGCTGGATGTGCTAGAATTTGATGAAATGTTGCAAGAAGATGAGACCACTACTGTTGTACCAACTGAGCCTATTGATGATGATGTTGTTTTGCGTCGGAATGACATTGAACCTGAAATAATTTCAATGGAAGTTTCTCAGACCAAAAAGCGTGTACTACCCGAGGGTGTTATGGATGATGCTTTCATCTGTGATGACGATGATGAACTAACAATCGCGGGTGATGATGAAGAAGAAGATGAGATAGAAACTGATTTTGATACAGATACGGACCTAGAGTTTTAACTCAAATTCTGCTCTTGGCTATTCAGTAAATTAGTTTTAAATGTGAGTAGACTAATTATGTCTTGCTTCTTCTTCTTCTTCTTGTTCTTCTTCATCTTCTTCTTCTTCTTGTTTGGACCCCAATTTCCCAACTACATTCATATTCTATTGAATGTGGACCCTGTGATTTTGTTGGTTTGCTTTTGTGTTCTAAGTGTCAGAAAATAACTTGCAAAAGTGGGATTGGTTGGTTGAATTGTCATTATTGAGTTCTACAGTTGCCTTTTTTTTTAAAATTTTGTATATGAGAATTTATATTGAAATATGTGCATCTCTTGTTCATGCCAGGAGACTATAGCTGCACCACTTTTGGCTCTTATCAGCTGTTAACTCTTGATTTTGGCTCCCAAGTGTGTTTACTTTTAACGTTCAAGGCTTATAATTTGGCCTTTTTTTTCTTTCAAATTTGAATTTCAGCTTTCAGATCTGTTTTTCAACATTACCCACGCTAATCAGATTATGCATTATTGATTCTTCATTCTCGATTCTTTTAAGTTTTGGATGTGTCCCAAATATAGCTAGTGATGGATAAACTGTTGTGTTTATACCTGGACACTTTGTCATCGAGTCCCATTCTTTTTTTGTGAATTGTTTTCCTCAAAACCATCCATGGATATTTATGTATGTTTGTTGCTGTTTAGTCATATGCTGGCAGATTACTGAAGCAAATTCATAGTGAATCATAGTGAATCTGCTGGTTAATCTTGATAAGTTTTTTTGCTCTGTCTCTGCCTGCTGTCGCTGGTTGTTAATCTTGTCAATCTGCTGGTTAATATGCGTTGGGATGTTTGTATTCATGGTTAATCTGCTGGTTACTTAATACATCCAATGATGTTTGGACATTTATGTATGTGAGGTTTATGTAAATGTATGTAAATGACGTATGTCAAGTTTATGTAAATGTATATAAATGATGTATGTGACGTTTATTACTCATGTCATTTTGTTATTTTATGTAGGTACCATGGTTCCTGGAATGAAGACGGGGCGGCGGAAGACAGCAACAAGTGGCAACGTATTATCAGGCTTCGAAGCATGTCCAGCAGTTATTGGCACCCCATTGACATTATCTGATGAGACGCAGCCACCAGATGATACACAAACAGTGGTGGAGGAGACGCAGCCAAGTGGCGTGGGTAAGAGCATTGAACTTAGTTGTTTACAAATTTATTTTTCCCTTTGTTAACATGCATTTGATCCACTCCTGTTCACATGCATTTTAGATGGGTACATATTTTACTGGGACTTGGTCTTTTTTTTTTCGTTGCCATGTAGGATGTTAACAGAATAATAAGTTAGGTCAATACAATAATTGTTTTTTAATGTTTCTCCAAATGCAATTGCTATCCTCTGGAAATTATAGTACTTTAATCTTCCCCTTTCCAAGCCCTAATTTCATGTTCACAAAATTCCCCAAATTTGAAAGGCTAGCCCAAATCCTCACTGCACACCTCTGCAATGCCACCAGCTAACCAGAAAAGCTATTATTCATTTTTTGTTTGTTTGAACCAAAATCACAGATCCACATAATAGAGAAGTAGATGTTTATTTCATGATCAGTCTTTGTGAAACAACTGCATTAACATATCTTTAGTTTTTGAAAATTTAAAACAATTAAGTGATAGTTTAAAATTCATAATGGCATCACATTTACAGACTTTGATTTTGGATTGAGTTTGAATCATGTGTTATATAACCTTATAAATTGAAATAAAGATCTTCATTTCAACCATATAATAGAGAAGATGTAAATAAATAAATAAACATTATCACTAGTTCACACTTGAACTTTCAAATCACATGTATAATATGTTAAACCACACTATGAATACTTTAAGATTCTTATACAGACAATAACCATTCAACTTGAGACACTACAATAGGACACGGGACCTATAGGTGTATTTACTGTTTTAGCTTGATAGTTGATTCACCATGAACGAAAACCCATCTATTTACCAGAATATTGGGACACTGAATATAAAATTGACAAAAATCAATTTGAAGGGATTGGCTGCCTTTTTTCATTCAATACCGGATGGATAGATAACATGAATCCGTATCATTGGGAGGAGAATGGAGTAGATTCTTTGAACCCGTTTTGGGAATAGTGCTTCTGCCTATCTCTTAAGCCCAGAAAAATGGGTACCACTCTGTTTCTTTCAGCTGGATAATGAATTGAGCTGGAGCTCTTCTTCTATATGATTTAGACGCAATGGTTCAGGACTGGCGAAAGTTAATGATAAAAATTTGCCAACCAAGCCATAATATGTTGATTTGGTTTATGTTAGTGTAACAAAATTTATGTTAGAGGTGCTCGTGTAAATGTTGCATCATCACTCTCTCCGGGTGGAGAAAATCTTGCTAGGTCCCTACTTTCTGTTAATGATTTTTTGAAATGTTTGGCACCTTAATTAAAATGTATATTCACTCGTCTTTGCGAAACTGAAGGCTTCTGGAAATACCAGCATCACAAACTGATGTGTTGTGTTAACCCCAAAACTGTTTGTATTCTTGATTATCTGTTTCCATGAGAAGACAATACATGTTAGTTCTCAATTTTAAAAAATTGCTAGCAGAGAAGCCTTATGTGGACTCCACTTGCTAGTTGCTGCTACTTCCATTTTGGCAAGGCAATAGTTATCTCAGAGATAAAACTCCACTTGGTAGTTGCTGCTACTTCCATTTTGGAAAGGCAATAGTTATCTCAGAGTTAAAATTGCTAGCAGATAAAACTCCATATTATCTCAGAAGATTGAAGTTTTTCGAGGCAACAGAAGATTAAATTTTCTATACTTTTAGTTAGTTCCGTAAAAAATGATTCTAAGGTGGAGGCCAACTCATCCTTAGAAGTTGGAGCTAGAGAAACATTTTTTAAAGAAACGGTACTGATAAATCTCTCCTTCAAGTGAAAATTTGAAAGAAAGGCTTTCCATTAAAGGCAATGAAGTGACAACTCATATTTAGAAAAATTCTATGAACTTAGGAAACTTGGTGAATTGTAGATTTATGGTGTATATTTGAAATTATTGAGTAATCACTAATGTTATTTCAAATATTTTAAAGTATAACAGTTGTTGCAGCGGAAACTTGTTGCTCTGATAGTAAAGTATGACAGTATGAAATGTGCTTTATCAGCGTGTATTTAACCATTTGGTCAGCTTTATCTTGAATCTGCTTCTCATCCTTGAAGCAATTAAACTGTTCAGTCTTTTCCGGGAGGCAAAAACCTCGTCTTCTGAATCGTTATGCAATTCCTACAAAACTTTCAACATAGATTCCCATGCTTGGATATTGTACGTACACTTCAATCATGGAAATGCATGATAATCCATGCTTGGATATAAAGGTTTTAAACAATTAAAGGATGTTTTGAAGGCATAGTCATCAAATTCGAATTGTGCTTTGTCTGGACTGTTGCATTGAAGATTACTTGCATGGGACTAAATTTTTTTTACTTTTTTTTATTTTTTGTGAGGATCTAACATTGCTTAGACCAAAGACAGAATAACTTGCATAGAAAACCATGCACATTTTCATTGATGTTCTTTGCTGTCTGCTGTCAGGATTGGTCTGCATCTTTGCTGGTTTTGGCTCTGTTGTGGCTCTGTTTTGGTCTGAATGTAATGTTAGTTTTCAGCTTTCAGTCGATTGGTCCTCTCTGTCTTTGTCCTCTCAGTAGGTTTGGTTTGTGTTAGCTTGCTGTTTGCTGTCTAATGTCTGCTCCTGATTTGTCTGTTTGCTGTCTAATGTCTGCTAAAAACTCATGGATACTATGAACAATACTTGTGAAAATCTTGCAAAAGAAAGATGTCTTGCGTAATGTTTCATTGTGAAAATCTTGCTAAAAACTCATGGATACTATGAACAATACTTGTTAAACCATTAACAGAGTTTAGCTTGGACAAAAACCGATCCACAGTCCACATGAATTATGGTCTGGTAAAATGCATTCAGTGACACACTAAATTTTTAAGTCTATGGATTCCAGACTGACCTTATTGTAAAGGTAGGAGGAATCAATAGCACAATGACAGTTATTTGAGGTTCTAATAGCACCACAGTAATGACAAACTGACACAAATTTTTGTTTAGGTTTCTGAACTCCAAGCCAAAAGGTTAAGAAGCTTCAGGAAGTTCATATATATAAAGCAAATGCATGTATTGGATGCAACGACAATCCCAAAAGCATAAGCATTACTAAGAACATCTGTAAGTGTTAGCAGTGGCAGAAAATAAAATACCATCCAAGTCATTTGCCTTGAACTTGAAGGTGAATATATTTTACAAGTAAAATGCAAACTTTGAAGCAAAGATTGAAAGAAGCATTATTTGTTCCATTTAGTGGGATTATATTGAGTCGTAGCAGATTTTTTTCTCTCGCCAAAAACAGCAACAAACAAAATTCTAAATCCTCAGTGGACAATAAGCATATCACGAGGACAACATTTAAGGACTCCAACAACAATTTGACAAATTTTGTCAAAATAAACAATTTTGTTCTCAACAAGCCGATTCAAATAACAATAAAGGGAGTTTTACACCAAGGGTAAATGACGCATCTATGGTTCATGTTCCAAAAGCAAACTTCAAGAAGGCACACTGTGTTCCCAAATAGGCTGCATAATTTTTAAGTAAGGCACACTGTGTTCCCAACTAAGGCACAATGTTTAAACATATGTTTTTAAACATAAAGTTCATTGATTTAGCTGTACACTTATAATTAACGGTATTAGTTTGATAGTCACTTATTGTCTTCGTTGGTACAATGCTTATATGTGTTTATTTTTTATTTTTTTCAAATTGAAGCAGCAATCAATACTCGAACATCTTTCCTTAAATCTGTTTGTAATTTGTGGCGTGCTTCCCCTTTTGTAGCAGGGCCAAAAAGATCAACTCGTGTACGAGGACGTACATTAGGCAAAGGAGTGCAAAAAAGAATAGCCAGGAAAAAAGGAGAGAAATTACATGTGTATGTCAATCGGGTGTTGAACGCAATCACAGGAGGGAATGCAACCCCAGCGACGAATGAGTTGGGATTGCAAATTAGACGGTTGTGCCCTCTTCAGAGCGTGAAGTCATGGAGGAAAATCAATGAAAGTACCAAAGATGCGGTCATCACGAGCAATACGATTCTTCCTAATAATGTCGTTCAACATCCCATCATCCCCCTACCCCCCTAATTGCTTAAAGTAATTGATGTACTAAGTGTGTTATTATGTTTGTAGGACAAGTTTGTTATCGGGGATGATTTTGATAATGATGAACAAGCTCAACAAATTCTTGATAGAAAGGCATATTTGCTATACAAGGATTGGAGGTACAATCTAAAGCAAGAGTTCCTCGAACTTGAGGAAAAGGGTGTTGATGACCCGTATAGTCATCCGCCTAGTGGAGTGAGCTTCGACGACTGGGGATATCTTATTGATGTTGCTTGGAAAGACGAATCTCACTTGGTAAGAAATTAATTAGAAACCCGATTCTTGAAATTCATTGATGTGAATATCAATAAAAATTCTAAGAAATTGGTTTATATTTGTAATTTTGAGCCTATTTTATTTTTTCTTGTTAGAAACGCTCTAAAGCTGGTAAAGCAAATAGGGGTATGCTCCCCTACAATCATACAAGTGGATCGCGATCATTTCCTATAGCAATGTCGCTTATGGTGAGAAGTAGTTATTTGTTTAGTAATATAATGGATGATTGATTGTTCTTCATTTTGAATATTACTATGTACTACTTCATCAATGGAAATTTGTCAAACATAATAGGCAAATGAGGATGGAGAAATAGATTTTCCTGAATTTTATAAGAAATCACACAAGTCAAAGAAGACGGGAGACTGGATTGACCCCAAATGTGGTGAGCTACATGTGAGTATTGAATGTTGAAACCAAATTTGTTGTAGGACACTATTACTGAAGTTGTTTTGCAATTCATTCAACCATCTTGACTTTATTATTTTTTTGCCATGACAGGATGATATGGTGAATCTACAAGTCGTAGCCACCAATGCGGGGTTACCATTGACCCACGAAGAACTATCAAGGCAAGTGCTCGGGGAAAAAAAAAATTACTTGCGTGGATGTGGGATAGGCCCACAACCCTCTTCAACAGCTTCCAGTGCGGCACGAGCACGTGATAAACATATGGAGTCAATGAGAGCAGAATTGGAGGTTCTTCGTGAGGAGCGTCAAAGAGATCACGAGGAGTTGTTGAAGGAGAAAGAGGGGCGGCAAAGAGATCACGAGGAGTTGGTCAAGGAGAAAGAGGAGCGGCAAAGAGATAGGGAGGAAATTATGAGGGAAAGAGAGGAGCTGACGAAACAAATTGAAGAAGAAAAAAAAGCACGGGAGGCACAACAAGTACAACTCAATCATTTGAACGACGTGGTGTCACGACTCACAACCCTCTTGCAGGGTTCAGATGGTCATCCTACTATTCGGTAAACATAATTTTATTGATCAGCTAATGCAAGTTCTAGAAAAATATGGATCATATTGGCATAGAATTGGTTTCTAAAGTTGCTATGCAAATTTTTTTTGTTATGTGCTTCGAATAGGTTATGAGGCATAATGTGAGTAGACTTTGCAGCAGACGGACCGTAATCTGATTTCCATAAGGTAACCACTTGATTTCAATGAAATATTAAGTTAGTTCCCTTTGGCATAATCTGATTTCCATAGGGTTGTAATCACTTGATGGCATAATCTGATTTCATAAGGTAACCAGTTGATGGCATAATCAGATTTCCATAGGACAGCGTGGAATTCCAACAAAATAAAAAAAAATAAAGAAAAATGATGACCTTTTTTAAATTTTGTGCATATATGTTTGCTAATGGAATTTTGTTAGAACATTTACTTACGTACACTTTTTTGTTGAAAATTTTTGCTTACAATGGAACTAATGGGTGACATTTTTGTTGTGTAGATGGCTTTTGGCATTGACATGTGGATCTTCTAATTTTTTTGTCCGGAAGATAATTCACATTTTTGCAAAGTTGGAAAGTTTTTGGTTGCCCCTGGATTTTTGTGTGGAAATTGGATGAATTGTAGATATAATTTTTGGTGGGATACATAGTATTTTTGGAACTCGTGTTAATTGCTCTGGTGGTATACATAGAGTACCTTTTGTCGTGGTACATATTACCATGGTAATTTGTACCATGTCAAATGGTCATTACAATGCATAGTATAGTAACAATGTTTTGGTAACATAGTTGGAATGTATGACGTTATTATTTGTAGTTGGAATATATTAGTTGGTTTGTATGTAAGTTAACATTGTAAGGTGTTCTTTTTGGTTTGATGGTTGTAAGTGAAACATGCATTACGGAATAGGTGAAAATATATATATTGATTTGTTTGTATTACAGGATGTGGTGGATATATACAGGTTTTGAAAAAATTATTAAAATGAAAAAAAATAAAAATGGCATTTTTGGTGACCAAAAAATTGGGAGCCAAAAAAAATAAATATATCTTTTGCCGACTAAATATTTAGTAGGTAAAACGAATAGAAAATATTTTCGGTGACTAATTATTTTTGTAGGTAAAAACTGAAAACAGTTTTGGCTACTAAAGTCTGTAGTAGCTAAAACTACAAGAACCTTTCCCCGACAAAATTTTTAGTAGCCAAAAATAGCACTATTGGCGACTATTAATTTGGTCGCTATATATCTTTACACCTTTTGGCGACAACAGTTTAGTAGCCGAAGATCTGAGTTAATTGAATTTCTTCACCCTTTCAGCGACTAACATTTAGTCGCCAATTTGAATCTTCAGCGACTAAAGAAGCGTTAGTCGGTAATAGCTTCCTCTTTTGCCTACTAAAAATTAGTCGGCATTATATTTGATTTTTAGCGACTAAATCCTTGTTAGTCGCTAATTTCTGCCCCTTTTGGCTACTAACAGATTAGTCGCCATTTCTGTTGGATTATTAGCGACTAAAACAAATTTTAGTCGCCAATACCTTTGCCGACAATGTATCCGCGACCAAGGC